>JARJRV010000137.1:0-82163 GCA_030783925.1 Aschersonia sp. MBC 735 | reverse complement strand
CCCCCCCCCAATTGGTGACGGACGGGGGGCCAACATGTCACCACACCGGCCGCACCGGCACCTCACCTCACCTCGAAACCGCCCGTCGACGAAGCTCATCACGCAACAGACCACATCGCCACCATGGCCCCGCGCGGCCTCACGCCCACAGAACTTACTTCCTTCCATCAAAACGGCTACCTCGTCATTCGAAACGCGCTCCTCCAGTCGACCGTAGATGCGCTCCTCGACGAAACGCACTCCCTCCTCTCCAACTTCTCGCTCGACGGCCACCCGCTCACGCGCTTCTCCACGGGCACCACCACCGAACACGTCGGCGACGACTACTTCCTCACATCGGGCGATAAGATCCGTTTCTTCCTCGAAGAGGACGCCTTCGACGCCGCCACCGGCACCCTGACCAAACCCAAAGAAAAAGCCGTCAACAAGATCGGCCATGGGCTGCACGCGCTCTCCCCGCCCTTCGCGAAGCTGCTAGCCCCTTCTTCTCATGATGAAATCTCGCCCGCGGCTGTGGCTCGGGACTTGGGATTCACAGACCCAAGATGTCTCCAGAGTATGGTGATTTGCAAGCAGCCGGAGATTGGAGCTGCCGTGCCGCCGCACCAGGATTCGACGTTTTTGTACACGGATCCGCCATCGGCCGTGGGCTTCTGGTATGCTCTTGAGGATGCGACACTGCAGAATGGCTGTTTGAGCTTCTTGC
This sequence comes from Aschersonia sp. MBC 735, assembly GCA_030783925.1. Lineage (NCBI taxonomy): Eukaryota > Fungi > Ascomycota > Sordariomycetes > Hypocreales > Clavicipitaceae > Aschersonia > Aschersonia sp. MBC 735. The sequence continues at coordinate 81,457 of JARJRV010000137.1, read as the reverse complement.
CGGGCAGTCATCTCTGGGCGCCCGTGAGTCAGAGGCTCGTTAGGAAGGGAGAGGGCGTGGGCACTGAGATGGTGGAAAATGAGGGAGCACGCTTCCCTGTTCGTCCTCATGAGCATGATGCGGAGCAGGATAGGAGCGATGCGGCTTATGTGTCGGGGGAGGTCGAGGCAGGGGATCTGGTTCTGATACACGGCAATTTGCTGCACAAGAGCGAGAAGAATACTAGCCAGAAAGGCCGCATCATATATACATTTCACATCATCGAAGGCCATGGCACGACGTATGACAATCGGAACTGGTTGCAGCCGCCGGAAGGGGGTTTCACGAAGCTATATGGTTCGAACGACTCTTGATTCGACATTGGAAGCATGTACATCTCAACACTTCTTTGATCAATCAAAGAAAAAAGTAAGGTGGCTTTGACGGACATGCATTGATGCTTCCAAGTAGCGTGTCTCGCTATTGACTTCCCTCCATTTCCTTGTATCGATGCTCGTGCAGTATAAGTTTCAAGACAGAAATGAGAAGGAAGCGAAAAAAAGGACAAAGGGGGCATAAGAAAAAGAGAAAGGCAAACAATTGGAAACAAAAAAACCAGGATTCGGGTATCTTCCTTCTATGACGCCCCTATGGGTCTGCCCATGCAATTCCCAAATTGGTACAGTCTATCGAGTTGATTCCAGCAAGCAGTACATCCCGTTGAAGGTTTGGATGTTCATTCTACACATCTAGTCATCATCATCGGCACTGTCGTCATCCGAGTCCGACTCGCCAGCGGACGAGGAAGACGACGACGACGAGCTGCTGGACGAGTCATAACCGTCATCACTTTGTTCCCCCTCGGCATCGTCCGAGTCGGTGTCATCGGAATCCTCTGAGGAGCTGCTGCTCGCATCCGATTCTTCGTCTGAATCAGAATCAGAGTCGTTCCCGTCACCGTTCGTAGTTACGCTCGGCCGCCGACCAGGCTTGACATTGTCATCTTTAATATGGTCTGTTTTTTGCCCCTTTGCGTTCAGTGTTACGTCATTGCTGTCGTCTGCAACGAGCGTACTGTCCGTGGCTTGTGTCGTCCCGCTGGCATCCGATTCTTCGTCCGTCAAAACGTCAATGATTACCTCGGCTCGCATACGCTTGCCGACACGATGAACAATGATGTCGGGCAGACCGGATGACGCAACGAAGTCGACCTCATCGAAGCACTTTCTCTTTCGATCGAGCTTCTGTGCACGAAAAAGGTCGCATAGCAGTGTCTCATAGGTCTCTTGATGCGTCTGCGCGTCCTTGGTGCCTGACGGGAAGGCAGAGGGCCCGTTCGCGATATCTCTCTGTCGTATTTCCATGGCAGAATCTCGAAGTCTTGTTCTTACAGCACCTTGAAGGTCTTGTATGTATTCATAGAAAGTATCAATGTCGGATGCTGGAATCTCGTTGGCCTCGAACACACGCTTAATGAGCAACGACTGGAGATTTTTGTTGAATTTCCAGCTTTGGCGGCATGTTTTCCACTGACGGAGGTACTCGAGTGCGTGCTTGAAGTCGGGGGGAGCCGGAGGCGATTGCTTCTTGGCCGGACTCTTTGGCTTCTTCTTCTTCTTCTTGGTCGGTGTATCTGAAGGGCTGGCCTTTTTGGTGACGGTGGCAGTGGTGGTCGTGGTCGTGGTCGTGGCGGGGTGTGTGGTTCCGTTCTTGGTAGGCGTATCTCCAAACGTGACGGACTTTTTCTTCTTCGAGTCTGAAAGACGATGAGAAGACTGACTGTCTGTTCGGGCCTTTTTGACTGCTGAGGGAGGCGTTGCGACTGGCTGTGAGTCGAATTTCCTCTTGTTCAACTGGGCTCCGCGCTGGGTCCTGCCTGCAGTGCTGCTTGGATGCCCAACCGACGACGGGGTGGCATCTGCTGGCTCCGGTGCAGCGCCCGACTGCTTGAGCGTCAGGCCCAATCGTTTCCATGCTGGCACCTGCTGCATTGTTGTCCTTTGTGTCGACGTCATTGCGTAATCCTTTCGGGCCCCAATGCTTGGGAAAGAGGATTGCGCTTGGAATGCGTGTTGATGCAACTAAAGCAAGCGGATGGTGCACACGTGCGAGTTATCTGGACGACCAGGGGCATGGGACAGCAGAGCTTTTTGCTTGGCTCTTGGCTCTCGGACCAAGTTCCAAGCCGGCCGAGTCGCAGGAGATCTGTTGGGCCGTTGCAATACAGTCCAACCCTTGTTTTTTTGTGCCACCAGTACCAAAAAGCGGGTATTCTGCCCTAAAGTCTTTCACTAATAGGTTAAGGCAGTACCTATAAAGTTATACTGCTAAGGCGCTACTTTAAAATATAGGGGTAACTTAAAAGTACTTTCTATACCCTGTATCTAGAGCTTACTATAGGTAGCTCTAGGTGTTCTTTTATTATGATCTTAGTTCCTGATTCGATTGCTAGCCCCTGTAAACTCCGCTAGAAGTCACGGTGGCACAAAAAAACAAGGGTTGGACTGTACGTCGGGCAATGACGTTGCAGCACTGGCCTTTGTAAAGGCCTCGAACAATTTTTTTTCCCCCTTGCCTCGAGGGATGGCATGGGTTTTTTTTTTTAACCCCTACCCAAGCAGGTAATAATAGTTCATTGCTAACAAGAGTGCCCCTCCCGCCAGTGCCTGGCCTTGGCAGATGATTGAAAGCCACATCACATCGTCGCCCATCTTCCCGAACAAAAGACAAGTTGAAAGCATCGAAAAATCTGAACAAAGAAAAAAACCGACGTGACACAATGTCAACTGTACCCACCTTGCCGAAAGATTTCGAGGTCTGGGCATGTTGCACAGATTGCGATAGTTCTGCAGGTTGGGCAGCAAGTTGTGTTCAGCGGGCCTTTCTCCACTGATATTGTTCGTAGACCTCCAGGTGAGAAACCTAGCAGTTTGAAAATTAAGTGGCCTGAGGCCCCAACGAGAGCAGAGGCCCACAAGGCTCGCAAGCTTCCGCTCCAGGCAAGCTCATGCTAACGTAACGCGCGCGCGACCTCTCCGTCTGCAACTCATGACGACGGCCTTTTCGACGCTCTCATTGTCCATTGTCGTCAGCCGAGGGGATCACCACTGCCATCACTTCTTACCTTTGTCTTTTCCGACTGAGGGCTCCTCCGAATCATCACAATGTCTGGTATGCTACATGGCCATCAGCACCTGAAGCTTCGTTCACACTGCTCGGTGACGATTATCAGTACTGACATAATTGTGCTTCTCCAGCCAGCGCCTACGATCGACACATTACCATCTTCTCGGACACCGGCCGTCTGTATCAAGTCGGTGAGTTCGCCGAAAGCCAGCGAGGATTTGCACCTTTACGTTTTCTAGTAAGGGGGAGGGGCTCGAGCTGACTGGGCGGCAGAATATGCATTCAAGGCCATTACCGCAGCCAACATCATGTCGGTAGGCGTCCGGGGCAAGGACTGCGCCGTTGTTTTGTCGCAAAAGAAAGTACCGGTAAGATGAGCGCAAGGTCTCTTAGGCCAATGGACACAGCTTGCCATGTTAAGGGGAGAGCTCACGCAGTCTACAGGACAAGCTCATCGATCCGTCATCGGTATCGCACATTTTTCAAGTCTCTCCTTCGGTGGGGTGTGTCATCACCGGTTCCATCGCCGATGCTCGAGCTTTTGCCCAGCGAGCCCAGGGCGAAGCTGCCGAGTTTCGGTATAAATTCGGATACGAGATGCCGGCTGATGCGCTGGCGAAGCGACTGGCCAACATCAGTCAAGTGTACACACAACGGGTGCGTGACGCTACAACGACGAATGTGACAGGAGACAGACGATTGCTGACGATTGGCAGGCTTACATGCGTCCATACGGTGTGGCCACGACGCTCATCTCGCTCGATCCAGAGTACGGCCCTCAGCTTTTCAAGTGCGATCCCGCAGGCTACTACACTGGATTCAAGGGCACTGCGGCGGGGCCGAAGCAGCAAGAAGCGGTCAATCATCTCGAGAAGAAGTTGCGCAACAAGGACTGCGCAGAGGGCACGTGGGAAGACGTCGTCGAGCTGGCGATCACGACGCTCAGCACAGTCCTCAGCATGGACTTCAAAAAGGGAGAGATCGAGATTGGTATCTGCGGTGGTCCTCGCCCAGATGGGAAGGAGGGAACCTTGAGCACATTTCGAATGCTCACAGAGGAAGAGATCGATGACAGACTTCAAGCCATTGCAGAGAAGGACTAAGGGGCTGGACGCGCATGAGCAGGCGTTGTGGAAATGAGTCTGTACAGTAATAGACTGGCATTACAGGCGGCGAGAAAGTCTAATGATCTCGAGTCCAATGCGCTCCGGAATGTGTCTCGGAAGTTTGCCTTGCCTCTCGAGTGGTGGGACCTGGTTTGGCCAATTCTCGTCCCGAAACGAGATGCATGGAATGACTTCTTTTCTCGGTGCTTCGTTCAATCCGCAGAATATCAATCCCTCCTGTGCTGTCAGCACGTAAATTCTGCCAAGCGCTGAGCAATACCTGTCAATAGCGCCATGCATCAACCTCGTCAAGCTCAATTGCACGTCGTCATCACACGTGTGACGAGGGGCGGTGCAAAGGTCAAGATGTCATTCGTCACACCAAGCATGCAGCGTGCTCAACAGAACCGACAGGAACTCAAATCGCGTCGGAGGAGAGACAAGGAGAGAGGAGAGAACAGTCCGAGGTAAGCGCTGAAACCGTCTCCCGCATGCACGTCTTGGTTGGCCTACGGGCTTCTCCGGCTCAGCCCTACCATCGCTCAGGGGCGCGTCCAGCTGTGCAGGGGTCTCGTCCCATCAAACGTCATTTTCGCCGTTTGTCTTGTCTGCACCAGATCGAATGCGCGCCTCATTTGATTCAGATTAGATCGGCGGGAAGGCCTCCGGTGTGCGCTCTTTCTGTTTTTTTTTCCCTCTTCGTAATCTTCTTCCCCCCCCCCCTTTGGTGCATGCTGGCTCCCTCGGGCGATTGTCCCGGGGATGCTCCGGTCGGGCTGAACCCGCAACGCAATCCTCACCTGCACCTTGCGCTCCCCCATGTTCCCCCATCCGCCGAATCACCGCCATGGCCGACCCGTCGCCCCCCATCATCAACTACGTCCTCAGCTTCATCCTCGTCGGGCTGGCCTGGGGTCTTACTACGCCGTTTATCCGTCGGGCCGCGCGGACCCACGAGCCGCCCCGGCACGCGTCCCTGGACAGCGCCTCGGTCAAGAACTCGTGGCTGAAGAGCCGGCTGTACGCGGCCTTCTTCGGCGTGCTTGACCTGCTGAGCAATCCGCGCTATGCTGTGCCTCTGCTGCTGAACCTTACGGGGAGTGTGTGGTTTTTTCTGCTGATTGGCCAGGCGGGTGAGTTGTCCGCCCTTTGCTCGCATGAAGTGATTCCTTTGGGCTGACCTGTTGCAGAGCTGAGCTTGACGGTTCCCATCGTCAATACCATGGCTTTCTTGTTCACGGTTGTGGGCGAGTGGTACGTTGAGGGCAAGGTGATCAGCAGGGGTAAGTAATGACCTTTTCTTCCTCCTGTCTCAAGCTGTCTTGACTGTGACTGGATCTTGTGCTCACCCATGGTGCAAGATACGGCTATCGGCATGGCTCTTTCGCTGGTCGGCATTGCTCTCTGTGTGCAGAGCAAATCCTAACGGGCCTGGACGATGTGCTTTGGCTTTGTACAAGAGGCGTTGGAGTTGGGACCTCCCTTTGCGAGAGGTGTAGATTTTTCCTGCAAATACATAGACGATTTCTTCAAGTCCAGCATGAAATGCATTCTTCCACAGCTCTTAAGTCTCGAACACCATTTTGCGTGCACCTCATATTTTACAAAGAGAGCAAAAAGAAGGAAACAGGAAAGACAGGACATGTGAGAGCACCGTCTTAAAAGAGAAGGAAGAAATTGAGATAGTGAACAATGGCAAGACTGCACCCGGCAATCTGAGCGAAACAGAGAAATCAAAGCGCCGAAATTCTTGTACACGCTGTAATATGCCCCACAAAGATACCTCGCTGCTCAACTGCTGAAGGAATGACTCAGCAATCCCAGGAGACGACCTGCGTCTATGCCCAATATCCCTGTCCTGTTTCCTTGCGAAATCTCAAAAATCAATGTGTACTGATCATTGTTGCTGTCCTCAAAAGCATACAGACTCAAAAGCCTTCTTGTCGTCCCCGTATCATCGGCTGCTTCCCTTGCGCTCCCTTGTTGTGTTCAGTCGCTTCAGGTTGTTGCCGGAGAGGGAAATTTGTAGATTTCCCTCAGCGCTGTCTCGCTCTCAGCCATCTGAGCACGCTGCGCAAGCTCGGGTCTTCGTCCATCCACCGGCCGAGGGACCGATCAGACGCTGCTAGCCCATTGTAGATGCTCTCGTCCGTAATGGCAGTCATCTCCTAGCACACCATCAGCCTCGGAACTCAACCAAATGAAAAAAGGAGAGGCAGCGTTATAGGTGTAGACCTACCGAGCGTAGCCGACGGTCGCAGGCCTGCAGATGAGATCGAGCACCTGCATGGGGAGGTTGACCTTGTAAGATCATCTCACGATTTTCAACCCACCGTTGGGCTGCTGCCTGCCGCATGTAAATTTTTTGCCCCTCGTGGCGGCGGGAGAAGGCATCTAGAAGAACACTGAAGGGTAGTCAGACACACCATCAACAATGAAAATGATTTTACGTGAGAGACATTAGAAGGGAATTATGAACTCACTGCTTCAGCTCTGCCTTGACCTGTTCGCTCTCACCACCGCGAGCCGTTTGCACCTGTGTGTCGGCAGCACATTCGAGGATGTGACGGCCATCTTCGGCACACTGCCGCAAAGCGGTCCAGCCATCTGTATGATACTCTTCTGCATATCGTGGTTCGGTTGACACAGACGTGATGTAATACTGCAGAGTGCGGAAATCAGACAGAACTTCCGCGACCCGCGCTGAGCGACACTCGTTTACTAAAATTTATGATCAATGACCAGCTTTTTTCCTTCGGATCGAACGATCGGCAAAGCCTTTGTCCTATCCTGCTCAAGTCACCTTCGGCAATATGGCAGGAAGAAAAGACTTTGCATCGAGAGTTCGAGGTGCCCGGACAACGGTCCCTGGCGAATATGATAATAGAAGAGCAGAAAGGTACTTTAAACTTACAGCCATCCATGAGCCCGAAGTTGGCCGTGGCAAAATATGCTGCTGGGTCGTTTTCAAGTGGGAAATAAGTGTCGTATGATGATGGCACGGTTCCGAACGCTGAACTCGGGACAGGCATAACTGAGAATTGACAGACGACTGTAATTTTGGAAAATTTTGAACTCACAACCTCCAAAGATGTCTGTGATGTTTGTGCCCAAATGATGCTGAGATTGAGAGTGATGACCAGGCTGGACCAGATGGCCTTTTATCAGTTCCAGACGTCGCCGGGCCAGAGAGACAAATGGATACAAAAGGGGGGGAGGGATGTGGTAAGTCATCTTCTGTCGTCATGGTCCGAAACCATGAGCTGAAGAATCTCTAGAAAGCGTCCCTAAGGGACACATCCGAAAGGAGCACCGGTTCAGCCAAGTTACATCCTAGCGGAGAAGTTAGCAAGTGTCATCAACGCCGGAAGCCAAGCCGCCGGGATGAATCATGGTCGTCTCGTGGGCCTATTTCAGGAAACAAATTTTCCTGCCCATTATCTAACAGAAAGGTCAGATCGGAAAACCAAGATTTTGAGTGTGCTCCTCGACTTTGCCAGCTATTGTTGTTCAAGCCCCATCGAGTGACACTGCAGGAGGATGTGTGGAGCCGAGTGAGGCAGCTCCCCCAGACAGGAACGAGGCCGCGGGCCCTGGTTCACGGTTAAGGCAGCTTGTCAGCTCGCACCAAGCGATTTCTGGAACCAATCAGGTTGCGGGCCGCAAGCCAGCTTGGTTATGCGTCGAAAGTAATCCTATCGGATCAGGCTGTGTCAAGGTCAGCTCAAAGCTGCATCTTTTTGGCCGTCGGTCTCAAGTCCAGCTGTCATCAATAAAGGCTGTTGTCCAACGAGAGCCCTTGCGTAGCTTCTTGTTACTGCGCCGGCTCCAGTCTCTTTTTTTGTCACGTCGCCCCATTTTCTTGCTGAGCACGTCGGTCGTCAGACGAACGCGATATTGCGACTGGCACGAAGATCACAACGGAACCTCGTGTGTGCCGAAGGGTGGGCGGGGGCGATCCTGTTCGGGACTTGTACACCATCAAAATCGATCCCCATTGAACGAGGTGGAACACGGAATAGAACACTGGGCGGGAACACCGGGGTCGAGGGAGGGGCCCTCCGACGAACACCCCTTGGCCTGCTGAGAGACGGACGTCGGGACCTGAAAGTCTGCAGGAAGATTGATACGTAGCTGACCAATGCCGTTCTCAGGTCGAGCCCGACGCCACGGACCGGGAGGCTTCTCATCTCGCTTCTGTGACGTCTAGAATGAAGTCCGTGTGTGCTGTATGCAGTTCCGGCCGTGCTTGCTTCCATCAGCGAACAAATGCTTCTGTGGCCCACATTCCGTGGTGGGCAACATCAGTTTTTGCAGCACTGCAGGGTGATTCATGTTTTAGACGTTGGCTTCGTCGTCGTCGTCGTCGTCGTCGTCGACTTCTTTCCCCCTTCTACTTGATACCCCGAGAGTGAGGCGCGAGAGCTAGGTAGTCGGACTTTGTGATGTCAAATCAAACCGACTGGGTGAGGGAGGCCACCCGTGACATTGATGGAAAGTTCGTCAGCGTCAGCATGGACTGCCATAGGGTCTGATTCAAATTGCCGTGCATGAAATGTGGTCGATGCGGACCTTTTTTGACCTCAGCTGCGTTTATTGCCTGATTTGGCCCGACCGGCGAGGCTCAGCACTCAGGCAAGATCCGCGGTCACGACTGGCAGGGGGTGAACCACTTGGCAGGTGCACGAAAATCTGCCGCTTGGCTCGTTCTTTCCTCCGCCTCCGCCAGTTCGCGAGTATGACGACCTCACGTTCGCCACAACCTCATCCGAGACTGAAAACCTCCCCCCCTTTTTTTCGACTTTCTTTCCTGGAAGACCATGATTGGCACCACAATCTCGTTATACCAATCGCATGACTGTGTTTGCGACGCACTTCTTGAACAAAAGGCGTATCTCCTGCACTATGCATCGGCTGCCCGACCTGCCGAGATAGGACCCTGTTTTGCCCACTTCTACCGAGTCATTGGATCGAATTAGCTGGAGCAATTGGGAAAATCTACGCCGTACGCTGCATTAGCAGATCAATCTCGTTGCGGATGTAGTATACCGTTTAGCCGTGTGGCGGCGGGCTGCGAATACTCATGCTCTTGGTCCCTTGCCCCGGTCACGCTAAGAAGACTGCGATCCAGAGGATCGTGGTGGCATTGTACCTCGTGGAGCCGATTGCCGAAGTGCCCACGAACATGACTTGTCGTCGTGCAAGGATGAGAAATTCGGCGCGCTTATGAACATGGGGACCCTGAAGACTCCCACCATGTGTTGAGCCGAGATGATCGAGCTTATTTCCAAATGCCGCCCCTAGCATGAATTTGCGCAGTGGCTGGTGTAATTGGACATGGCCTCGGGTGAAGCCATGAGAAGGTAATCTCTCATCTTGCTTGTGTCTCTTTCACTGACGAAATCTGACGAAATGAGACATTGGAAACAGACAATTTGCGTATCCCTCTGCCAATTAGCCAGAGCCGACGGGCGGGCATCCACAAAACAATCTGAAAGAATGATCGAACACACACCAGAGTCAGATAACGAAAAGGAACAAGAAGAAGAAAGGGAGAAAAGCTAAGTCAAGCGTTCGGGCTTGAATCGAATCTAACATCATGCTATGCAGTGACGTACAGTCTACCACGGGCCAAGGACGTTCTACATAGCCCCAAAACAGGACGCTGAGATCATACTCGATTATAGTGAGAAATTTTCTTTTGACAAAGATGCAAGGAGAGGTCCATGTCATCGTTCACTCACGTTCATGGTCTAAATGGCGTCCACACCGGAGTAGATGCGACGACGTCCTGGTCGACACTGCTGCCGGGGCTGCAATGACTTCAGATTTGCATGCTCCACTGATGATGCAATTAGGATCGACGGATCACATATATGTTGTACAAGCCGGCTGGCCCAGCCACGGAGGACAACCTTGAAATTGGGCAGGAAAGTGTTGGGCGATATCGGCCCAACCCAGTCCACTAGATACAGTGATACTTTAACAACTTGACGTCGAACCTCGGGAACGGCTCATGCCCCTTCTCATCCGAAATTAGATGGGTCGGATGTCGATACTATGCATTAACAGCCGTTCTGAATCCCAACCTCTGTCTAACACAACGCCACGACCCACGGAGCGACATTGATTCTATTGATAAACAGAAGAATCATGCCCCTCGACTCAGTAAGCTCTCGTGCTCTCCCGCCTGGGCTCTCTGTAGCTTTTTACGTCCCCGGATCCTCAGTCCTTGAGCGTGGCATTCGCGGACTCGTAGTTCGAAAATAAAAAAAATATCATTCATCATTATCGACTTAGCGCGTTTCTGAATAGTCATTAAGTGCCACACACACAGCACCTCGGTGGTGCCCGTTGTATTGCCGGATGATCTGCTGATTGTTGACCTCCCACAACCTAGCATAGTGGTCAGAACAGGCAGTCACCAAGTAAGCCGAGTCGGCACTGAATGCGCAATCCCAGACCCATCGCTGATGACCAGTCAATGTGGCCTCGAGAGGGAAGGGCTTTGGGTCCATTTCGGTCTCGTCCTGCGTCTTCGTATCATTAACCTCCCAAATCTTGGCTGTGTGATCTGCACTGCACGTGGCGAGCTTCTTCACATCGGGCGATAGGAGGACACGAGTGATGTACTCCTTGTGGGCGCTGAAGTGCGTCACGGGAGTAATTTGAGTCTGGTCATAGGTCTGATGCAGTCTCCAGACAAAGACATTGCCCGACGTGTTAGCTGCGCAAAGCAGAGTGCCGTCGCTGGCCACGGTGACGCTCGACACAGGGACGTCATCCTCGGGCGCAAGCTCGTGGGCGCAAGTGTTCTCGGCCAAATCCCATATCCTGACACTGCCCGCCCTGTCGCAGCTGATGATCTCGCCTTGATTGGGATGAATGACGACGTCGTTGGCCGGAGAGCCGTGATTGTAGCTGCGCTGAACAGAGCCGGTCCGCGTTTCCCAGATCTTGACAGTTCCGTCTTCCGAGCTCGTCACCATCCACTTGCCCTCGCAATGGAACGCGACGCCCGTGATGTTGCCCGTGTGACCTTCGAAGGTCAGCAGCGGATTGGGATTCGTCGACTTGATGTCATAGAGCTTGACAGTGTGGTGGCCAGCAGCAGCAAGGAAGCGTTTGTCGGGTGATATGCACAATCGATTGACTTGAGAATCGGGATGCTGGATCGTTCGCGAGCAGATACCGGACAGGGCCTCCCAAAATCTGCACAAAGGCGGTGATGAGCAAATTGACCGAGGCGTGAGGCATGAAGAGCGAATCGCGCGACTCACCTAATGCTATGATCGTATCCGGCTGACAGACACGAAAGCTTGTCAGCACAGGCCGCACGACGACACAGGACATTACGTACCAGTACATAGAATGACGGACATGACGATGGCTCGCAGAGTGAGATCCAAGCTCACTTCTCGCGCCAAGAGTCGTGCTGGCGAGGCAAGGGGCACGAGGCAGAGATCCGAATCTCCGCACCGCGTTGGATTGATGTGGTCATGTCTGGCAGCAGCTCCAGTGAGCGTTGGCCGCACCAGATTTTGCTTTTCCACTTTGGGAAGCTCCTTGGCGTGGGCTGCCCAGCGGAGTCGCGCGCGCCTCCCACAGTGCGCACGCGCGGTCATTGGGTCGGAGATGTAGCTCTCTGGGCGCTTTCTCACCACCAAGAGTGGAATCTGCTGCCGCTTCAAACGATGACGACCTCAACTTGCGCGGGTTCTGTATCCGACGTTGCCGAAGGCTCTACTGAGATTTGGGCGTCTACAGGTTGCCGACAAGTCCATGCTTGCGCTATCGCATCGGCTTTCTGGACTGGATTGAATCGCACCATTTGACGAATTGAGAAGACCAGACTTTACTCACACCATTCACTGGTATCATTTCGTTTCTACCTAGGTGGGTAGCCATGACTGAGTAACTTAAGCAAATATCCCTTGTGTTTGCTACCCCCAGGCTTGCCATCTTTGGCGTCATCCCTTGACAAGAAAGCACGCTGCATAACATTCAGGGGTGCATCGAACGAGGCCTTTGGCCAATCCCGTCGTCCGGGTCCACGATAAAGAGTAAGATCAAACATTTATAATCCAGACAAGTCCCCGGCGTCATCAGATGAGGAGTAGAAAGAGGTGAGAGAAGGGGAGATCGGGAAATGAAAGAGGTAGACCAAGCATGGGAGGTAACGCTTGCGACGAGAAAGATTGCCGCATTGCGTCATTCCAGCACTGGTGCCGTGGCAATCAGTGCTGACATAACCGCGACACCGCCAAGCGCAGCAAAGCCGAAGATTTCGGCCGCTCGTCGGAGACGCTTCATGGGACGTCCGGATTCCATTGTGACGCCGCGTTGAGAAGCAATGGTGTTTTGAGGCGCGATACTCAAAGACTGAACTGTGACGGCGTTCATTCGCGGAACAGTGTCACCTTCTTTTTCGCGCGCATGACTTTCCTCCGGTAGAAGTGTCGAGATATCGTCGATCTTTCTTTTCTGAGTCAAGCTTCCGGGATCGCCCCGAGGATCAACAGATACTTCACACTCGGGCGCTCGTTCCTTCGCGACTCCTTCTTCGTAATCGAGCTGTGAGAGACGATGCTGGATTCCTGACGATCGCGTGCTCGTTTTAGGCGAGACGACAGACGTTTCTCTCTGTGTGCAGCTCGACGCGATATTGGCTCTGAGCTCAAGAGCCGGATCGGCTGCAGTGTTAGAGCCGTGGACAGCCACCACCTCACCCGCGTGTGGACTGTCGAGAGAATAGTGACCGCCCGAGTTGACTGTCTTAGAAAAGGTGTCTTTCGGCGAATGTGGCGGACTTCCCGGCGGACTTTTCGGCAGACTTCGCCCCAGTGCAATCGATTGCCACGTGGGGGCGTCAAGAAGCTCGGAGTCGAGCGAAGGCAGCAACTGTAGCTGCATATCCGTAGGCTCGAGGGCATGATTTGATGCACCGGTCTGTTCCGGAAGAATATATTTCGCATAATCATGGGAGAGCAAGCTAGGAAGACCCCCACCAGAACGTCCGCTCTGAGCGGGGGGCATGTAATGCGGACACGCGTAGGGTTTGACTGTCGAGGACCAGGTGCATGGCTCGTTGAAAATTGACTTTTCGAAGGAGTTCTTGTCGTACCCGGGCCAAGTCATGCAATGATATCTATTGTAGCGATCATCTTGCCTCATGTCGCTGTCGATCTCAAAATGCAGCCCAGGTAGCTGCAAGGCGTCAGAGGAATCAGGTTCCTCCGAAATGCTGCGCTGGAGCAAAGACGAGCCCTTCCCTTTAACCCCCGGAGAACAAGGATCATTTGCCGAGCTGTCTGGGCCGTGACTGTCCTCCTGACTGATTTCTCGATCACTTTCAACATCACCTCCAAAAATTGACGCCTCCTTGGAGTACTCAGACAACTCATCAACGTCGACAACAAGTTGAGCGATCGATGAATTACATGAACTCAAGTCCACCTCACTCCGCTGTTCCTCGCTGGCCGACTGGTCGGATGTCCACGGTTGAGGAGAACCGCTCGCAGTTTTTGCCACAGAAACTGTGGCTTCACCCTCAACCGAAGGCTCGTCGGTGCGTATTTGATTTCCAGGACGATCGTTTGTAATTAGATCTAGATTGTCGTCATTGGTGAGGTCAATGGAACAGGCACCAACGGTAGTCTCGTTCTTCTTCGTAGCCATGCCGGCCTTTTCCATGATGGCGATGCTTGATCCCAGAGCTTCATCGACATCACTGCGTTCGTCTTCTCCGTCCGTAGAATCTGGCACTCGAAAGACGATAGGTCGATCTCCAGGCCTTTTTTTTGTGATTAGTAGCTTGAAAGCTCGTGTGATTGAGTGCAGAAGATGGAGATGGAATTACAAACTTTGAAGGACCGAATTTGAGACCAACTTGCATTTCACAAGGAGGATAAATATCCTTTCCCCTCTCGATTACGACGCCAAAACGAAGAACGTCGTTCGATGCTAGCGTCTTGCCCTGGTGATGGGGTAGACGATTATTGTTGACAAATGTGCCGTGCAGAGAGCCAATGTCCATCACTGTGACTGCCTATTTATTTGTGTCAGTAAAAACCAGAGCCGTCAAAGTCACACCGGGGTTTGTTCTCTTTTTTTCCCCCGGGAAAAGGTCTGCCAACAATGCAGGGATTAAAGCGTCGACAGGGAGAAAAAAGCCGGGTTTTGGTCTTACCTTGCTTCGTGGAGAGAACATCAATTTGGCATGATGTCGAGACATGACGGCAGAGTCGAACCATCCGTTGTTGGATCCGGCGGTCATCCTACCATCTCTCTTGGTGCTTCGTCCAATCTCGACTTTGTCATTGTACTTGTTCAGGAGAAAATGGCGCTCCGCAGGACCGTCATTCGAAGTCGTCTTGGTGGCCGTGAGAGACACTCGTACTGTACGTTCCCGGCGTCAGCACGCACGGGTCTGGGGCAAAGAGGCGGGGAGCGGGGAGAATGCACCTTCGTCCTGGTATTGAGGTTGTCCTGCCATTTTTTCTGACAGCTCGAATGCGGTACCTATCTGAACCAAATCTTCTTGAAGCTCAGAAATAACGTTTGGCGACGGCCCAGTCAGACAGCCTGAAGCTTCCTCGACGATGGCTGATGTTGTAATCACGGAATCATGCGAGTGCGGATGGCAGTGACATGACACCAGATACAGTGGGTGGGTCTGACTCTTGGCGGGCAGGTCAGTAGGGTCAAATGTCGTTCTGGGAGAATAATTTCCTTGAAACGAAGAAAGAGACTTGGAGAGCAAACCAAGGAAGTGAATAGAGCTGGCAACGTGAGAGGAGACGATGTGCTTTCCAAGGTACCTCCAGCAGGAGAGAAGGAGTGGAAGAGGTGAGAGAAGGAAAGGAGGAAGAGGGAGGGGGGCGGAGTCGAAGCAGTGGCAGCGGCGGATTATCGAGGCTCACAGTCGGGGTGGTGGGGGCAGGGACTTGAGTGGCTCGAGGGTGTTGGCAATGCGCAGAGCCTTAAGTACGGTACTTACCTTACTACCAGGTACCTTAGGTACTTCAGTGAAGTACGAAACTTTGGAGTCACTTGTTGGTGCTCAGCACTACGCAGAAGCGCCGAGGGGGGCAGTTGTTTCTGATAAGGCCGCCAGCCGGCGCAGGTGGTGACCTTATCGGCGCGATGGTGGGGGTTTTGCGGAAAATGAACTGGCAGGATTTAGCTTCGCTACCTCGGGAAAGGTACTGCGTGGATCCTGCGTCTTCGCTCTGGCACATGGACGGCGTGCAGCTTCATGCTTGCTACGTTTTTAATGTCGTTATTCCATCGTAGCGGTGATTGGGAGAGAAACCGTGTAGGAAACAGTGGCGGAAAGAGTCAAGGACGGACTGGAGAACAAAGCAATCTCGTAGTTACGAACTGCTGCCTTGTGTCCTGCGGCCCCTCCCTTTGCGAAGCCACCAACTAAGGTACCTTAGTACTTTACTACAGTAAGGTAAGTGATGCTTCAGGCCATCCGGGCAGTTGCGTGCAGTGCCAAGGCGACTTTGGGCGGGGCACATGCAACATGATGTACCTGGTAGTGTAAGCCTCAAGTGACTCATACACACAAAGCACACGAAAAGTAGAGGAAGGAGGCGGACAGCCAAAATGACCACGATTTCCCTGTGGCGCCGTACAGCTCAACACTCAACAGAATCATCATTACGACTACTGACATGTCCATGACGTGTATGAGAGATATCGTGATGGCTTTTTTTTTGCGCTGCTACGGAGCTGCTCATCGAATGCAAGGAACCGTGGGTAATCGTTTTGTGTTATAATAATCATTTTGTGTTATCATGCTGAAACGTCAACTGATGTCGTCTTAAATCGCTGGGCCTTGCTGTTCGCCGTGCCTGCTTCCTGCCTTGTCACTTATCAGCTCGCCATTCGCCGCCTGCTGGGAGACGCCACTTCTCGCGATTTCCGTTCCTAGACGCCGCAGGGTAAGCACAAGGCTTGCAAAGTTAACGACATCGGACATCGCTTTTGATGAGCCAAATGGATCTGAAGCCAAATCTCACTGTTTCAACTTAGAGAGAGTGTCAATTGCGGGGTTGTTTGAACGAAGCGACCGAATGTTCGCGCCAAAGTACGTAGATATCTAAGAGTTAAGGTAAAGTAAAGTAGTTTTCATCGCAAATCCCCACTGTGCGACATCCCGACCCTGCTGACCCAGTCAAGATGAGCAGGACAGGCAAAAGCTGTAGGGGTGTGTGGTCCCGTCATTCGAAATTTGCCAATACAAAAAGTACTTGTAAGCAGAACAAACGAAGAAATAGCGGACTCTCGCGGCCACGCGTTGAACCTGTGTTTGATAAAGTAAGAGGAGGTGAGCTGGGGACATCGAGAGGGCCCTGCGGAAGCAGGATGGTGCACTCGAGCGGGGTTCAGTGGAGGCAGAAGTCGGATCCGAAGCGATGGATCCAGGCGGCACGAAATGTCGGCTGACATTCAGGCCAATTCGTCGCTTCTTTTGGCAACGTTGTATGACCGCAGCAGCGCGAGATGCACAGCGCGAGCCGATTGGTAGCCTGCAGCAGCCGAGCTGGACTTGTACAACGCGTCGCGCACCAATAACAAGTAGCATGGATCTGGTATGTGGCGGCCACCATGGTTTTCATTGCTGAGCTAACGATGAATATTCGTAACTAAATGAGCGTATTTCGTTGCGTTTTCCGTTCCTGTCATCATAGCTTCTCCTCCGTCTTCCATCATTTTCTGGGCACATGTGTTCATCATTCTCATCGGCGCCCTTTGCCTTTTAGCCGAGGTGCTTAGCGAGCACCAGGGCAAACGACACGGTTGGGGCTGTCACGTCGTCAGTGCGGGAAGCGAGAACGAGAACCCGATCACTCTTGGAGACTTACCGAACGTTGGTGCTGATGTCTTTTTAACAGAAGGGGGAAGAAAAAGAATCAGCCATGTCCAGGATGCATCGAGAGTTTCTCGCCCAGACTTACTGCATCCCTGTCCCCGGCGGTTGCGGCAGGATCCATCAGTGCACTTGCGGTTGAACTGTCTGCCGTTACTGAAGCGGCCTTGGCAGCGTCCTCGGGCGTTACAGAACTGTCAAATGCATCGAGCAAGGTCAGATCAAGTCCAAATGTGCGGTGCTATGTATTCAACAGGGAAGACTTGCTCCTCGGGCAATTTCGGCTGGGCTAAAGCCGCCATCCTCGGCGACATCCTCAACTGCGAAGTCGGCCTCTTCCATGGAAGCGTCGGCAACATCTACGGAAGCAGCGGCATCCTCTGCCGGAGCGGCGATGGCCAGAGCAGATGCGAAGAGCAGGGCGACGGCGAAGAACTTCATCTTGGCGGTTAAGTTGATTATAGATGAATCTGATGCGGTAAAGATGGTTGAAGAAGCTTGTACTGATGCTTTTCGAGACAGCTATCAAAGTGGCAATGAAGCACTTTATTTGTATTCTCCTCGAGTCTCGGCTCGCTCTCGTTGAATGACTACTGCGAGGCGCGTAGCAATCAAGGGACAGAGACGGCAGAGAACTTAGTAAGATCAAATGCCGTAAGCAAGTCAGACGCATCGTTGCTGCAGGGGAACAGTCGAGGAAACGTTTACTAAGAAGACATCGTCACATAGCGGGGAATCTTGACTTGGGTTTTGATCTGACATGCAGATCGAAACAGCACACACGGCAAGTGTCCGTGCTGTGTCTGCTGGATCCGCGCGGTTCCGATGGTCCGACATAGTGAACTTTCTCCACAGTTAGTTCGCGGAAAACATGTCTTGCGGATTACCCCAATGACATGTAGGCATTGAGCGGTGAGTTTGATGGGAGCAAAGCCGAGCTTGGCTGGGTTTCGAGTGCTTCACGATCACTACTGTTTGGTTGCGAACTGCAACAATTCAGATAGAAAGCAGTCGTCGGGCTGCCGTGCCTCATGTCGAGGTGCAACATTGCCAGTATATTCACAACGGAGGTTCTAGCTTGACACTTAGGCACGCGTGAATAAGCCTACACGACCATGTGATGAAACTTTGAGTCAGATGAAGGCAGAAATCGGGTCCAAGGGGTCCCCGATGATCCGAGATGATGTCCATCATGTGTCATAGAATCACACGGCTCACCCGAGCTCTCCGCGAAATTGACTGATACACTACGCCAAAATCTCGGTCCATGCCCGGTCATCTATTCGTCCCCTGTCTCACTGCAGATCGCTTCGTGCCTCTTCACTTGATGCCTGCTGCATATACGATACGGCCCTCCCAGATGTTCACTTCCTGGCCTGAATGAAATTTGGCACCCATGCATGGGCATTTCTGATCCAGTCGCTGTCGTTCCTCAGTCCAGGAAGCCACCCCCAAGAAATTCCCACAGACAAACGAAACTTTGCAACGCTTTGTCTGGGCGTTGTACGACGCTCGAATGCGTTCTGGTCAATGAGACCTGAGTCCGAGTCCAAGACTCCCTTGCCTTCAACTCGAGAGGGTCCAATCAACCATTCCTACGCGTCGTAGCGAACATGGTGTGCCGATTTGGCCATCAAAAGTAGGTCATGACCAAGTCAGGATGAGTCCCTAACTGCTGCAGCTCGAGACATCAGTTGCTGCTTAAGTAAGCCCCACGCAAGACTGCTCGTAGGGCATGATGAGGCGCGCCCTGTGCGCTGCATGCAAGCAGATTTGTATAAAATGGTTGGTCGTCAGACCCTCCATTACAGATTGCGTAGCTTTCTTGCTTTGCAGAGCTTCCTCTTCGGAGCCGCCTGTGCGGAGCTGCTTGCGCGGGGCTTCGTCGCTTATAGTAGCTCCTTCCTCTTGTGCAGCTTCCTTGACGGGTTTCCCTCGACAGGTTTCCTTGTCGAATTTTCTTTGCAGGGCTTCCCTCGGTGGGATTCCCGTTGCGTGGCTTCCCCTGGGTGGAGAGAGAGCTCTTCGCGCTGAGGGTTACGGTGACCCCGACATGCGAGGCAGCGAGTGACGCAAATAGGAAGCACTCGGCCCCGCCCGAAGGTCATGTCCGCCCCTGATTGGCCGCCACCTTGCGGCAACTCATTGCACTCTGGACGGCTGCTTTATATCGTACGTCTATTTAAAGTCGATCGACCGCTCGCTGATCCTAAGTATTTCCAAACAGCAGCAATCTCATCTTCATCTTGAACACCATCATCTTATCCAATCTCCATCCTCGCTTGCAGCATCCGTCTTTGCTCTCATCATCCATTGCCAAAGCCCTCATTATGTCTTCGAAGCCCATTGCCAGTCAAGTCGCCCATCGCGATGCTGCACGATCTCCTTCTCCGAATGAAACACCTGACATCATCCCCTCACGTCAACTCACCGACAAAGAAATTCAGAAAGACTATCAGAGCCAGATTGCCTTGCTCCGCGAGCAAATGACAGCCGACCGTGAGCAGGGAACCGGCCGGTCTCCATCTCCAGAAGAAACGCCAGACATCGAACCCTCACGGATCCTATCCCGCGAAGAAGCTGATGCCGACTATCAGAAGCAGCTCGATCTTCTCCGCCAACAGAACGCTGAGCGTCTACAAGTCTTGGAAGGCGATGAGGAAAAAAAGAAAGCTAGGCTCTGAGCAAACGGCTGAGCCTGGATGAAGTGTAGAGACGGTATGGCCAAGATGAAAAGGAGGTTCGGTTATTAGGCGGGTTTGTAATTCAGTCAGTTCCGTGTAATTTGAACGAGTTTTATGATGACTAGATTGCTTCGACCCTCGCCTAGCCCTGGACAGAAAGTTGTTGCAAGAACTTGACATCTCTGCAATTCGTGCATTGCGCGCCATCCCCCACTAGATGCTGTTCTTCCGAAGGACGAACTTGGCCAAGGGGCAACCCCAACAGCATGATTGGATTCCTAGTAACACGTCACCGCGGGAGAGCATTCGCCCCTCAAGCGAAGGTGTGGCGCGAAACGCAGCAAAGGAGCGATCGTCTTCGGAACAGACAGTGGATAGTATGTCAAGTCGAGCGGCGGTATCCGAGTCCTTGAAGCCCTTCTTTAGCCCGCATAGGTATTGAAGTATGAGGAAGCGATTCGCGCGTCATGGGCAGCGCGTAAATTGCTTGCTGCGGCTCGTTGCATGCATTATAGAATATCGCTATACAACTATTCCTGGCCAGCGTATTTCGCTATTTGTTGTGAATTGCGGTGGGCTGCAGGTGATGTCGACGATGGATGGTCCGGACTTCAGAGCCTGGACTGCAAGTTTTGGAGGCTGAGTGTTATGACGAAATCTCAATGAACGACGGCACATTTGACAGGGCCAGGACCCACCACACCCGCTCCCAAGCTAACGGGAAGCCCACCCCTATCGATGACTCAGGCTGCTCCCCCCCACAACCCCAGATGCTCGCCTCCACAAGCGCCACCCACGGTTTCTACCTCTAGCCAACGCTCCTGCCTTTTTCCTGAACCCACGCCTCCGTCAGCCCTTGCATTCAAGTTGCTTCCTGCTTTGTTTTTTTCTGGTTGGACGCCGGCAACCACTCAAACTGTGAACGACCTCTCCCCACTTCCCCAAGTTCATCTTTCCTCATGGACCGAGTGCCTACCAAGCTCTTCAGAAACATCGATCACGTTGCCATCTCGGACACATCCCGCAAACCTCCATCTTGCCACAGGGGAAGCACCCGATTCAAATAACCCTTATTGGCTTTGCGCGGGAGTGTCTATCACATCTTGTAGCTTCGGCGCCGTGCTCTCGTGATTCGGATCACAAGGCTTCTTCGACTCGCCCCGGCTCAAACGCGTTGACTTGATCGACGAACGGGCAACTCCCGACCGATCATGAATCACGCTCGCGTCAAGGCCCTAAAGGGCAATGGAAAGACCACCTCCAAAAAGGCCATCAAGTCAGGACGCGCATCGGGAAATATCACGCCACGAAGCTCGCCACTCCCGTCTTTATTGACTTCACCCACCCATTCTGCCGTGCCCAGCCGAGTCACGTCCGATGTGAGCGATAGCGAGGATGATGGTGATCTGGAATTTGACGACATGATGTCCAGTGTCTACTCTGGAGGCTCCGGCGCAGCTACACCTGACGAAGGGACAAAGGAGTTTGATGCGCAGGCTCTCATTGATGCGTTGCAGGATAAGAAACATAACAACAACGAGGCTCGAGAACAACTCCTAGAAATCTATCTCCGAGTCATTCGAAACAAATACAATGCAGAGACACACTTTTGGCTTGATCCTGCAGCATCGGCATTGGCAGAGACGTTTCTCAAGGACGCCGATCGGGGCACCACAGCTCGAGAGAGAATGCTCAGTCTTCAGGCCTTCTGCTTGACTGTTGGGACCAATGACGACCTGGAAGTTTTCGAAGGCTGCGAGCGAGGTTTGAAGCAAATTCTGGTGGATGATGATGATGATGCCTGCAAGGTGTACGCGATTTATGCACTTTGCATGGCGGTCCTTTACGCTGGGGGACTTGAAGAAGCTGCGCTGGAAGTGATGCAGTACTTGGTGGATATTGTCCAGAGTGATGGCGAAAGTATCGAATCACACGACAATGCAGCCGTGGTCAATGCAGCCATAGTAGGATGGACTTTTCTCGCCAGCCACGTCGATGATTTTTCCGACTTTGCCGACACGGCCATGGACGCCTTTGTTGATCAGCTTGACAGTTCCGATACCGACATCCAATGCAATGCGGGCCAGGCCATGGCGCTCATCTTTGAGTCGTCTCGGACCCACGAGCAAGAGACTGGCGAGCCGTTCCAGCTTCCTTACGACCCCCAAAGGCTTATCGGTCGGATCAACGAGCTCGCAAAGGGCAGCAGCAAGGCCGTCGCACGTAAACAGCGTCGAGACCTGCGAGAAACACTCGTCAGCGTAGTCACGTCTCTAGAGCGAGGCGTCGGCCCTTTCTACTCGACCGCGCTGTACATACCCGAAAAGGACGATCATGTCCCGCCCTCCCTTCGGACCGATGACGGACAAGCAGAATACGGCTACCGATGTCGACTGCGTCTGGGCAATCACAGCACCAGAATAGACACATGGTCCCTCTTCTTCCGCGTAAACATGATGAAGTTGCTGTTCAGAGGCGGCCTGCAGCACCACGTGTTCGTCAACCCTGTTGTACTCGAATGTTTAGAGGATGCGCGCTGGGGAGAGGAACAGGATGGTAGTAGATCTGCTAAGAGCCGCAAGCGATAAGGTCCCCTGTGTTGAAAGCAACGTCGTGTTTCCTCACAACCCTTTCCACGACGGCACATGAGTCTTTGAGAAGATTAGACTTTTCCCTTCTTGTTCGAGATTTCCCTTTTTTTTTGTTTTCACTGCGCGTTTCAGCCACATTATCGAGGATGATCACGGAGCCATCATTCTCAGAAATCTTTATGGGCGCAGTGGCGGACACGTAATTAGCTAATACCTCGCGTTTATGCGAGTCTCTGGGTCTGGCTCAGCAATAGAAGTAATCTTTAGTCTGAGTAGTTTCGTCTTGGCTTCAGTGCTTGCAACAAGACTCGGTGGGGTTCAAGATGAAGCAGGGGACAAAGCATGGCGCGGGTCAGGCCACATTCGTCACATCACACAGCATGTTTGGGGGAGCATGTTCCTTTTGATCTCAATGAGTGGTATTCATATAAATTATCCTTCTTTGTTGCTGGTCATGCATGCTAAGAGTTATGATTTGCGGATGCTGTGAAGCTATTGTAGGTACCAGATGTTTTGATCGCCGAACACTCAGAACCTAGTCGAGAAACCGCTTCGCCAGAGTGTTTTGGTCATCAAAATACAGAAGGCAGACAGCAAGAATAATATACCGGCAAGCTGGCTGGTGTCTTCCCAAGTGCCGAATGTGTCCACGACGACAGGTACAAGGGTCGCGACGCCCAAGCTTCCGACGCCGCAGACAGCCATCGTGATGGCTATCCGTGTGCCGATGTAGCCGAGATCACGTGTAGTTTGGGCAACGCAGGCGGAGCTAAGGGGGACTATTCCACCCGATACAAAACCGAAGCAGCCGGAGAACGCCATCACGGCGGTTGGCGTTGTAGTCAGTGAGGGCCAGGAGAAGACGTAAACCCCAAGTATTCCCGAGAGCAGACTGAGAAAGTTGAACCTGCAATGTTTCAGCAGCAATCCTCTCTCTCCCATGGCAAGCAGGAGCTTTACCTTCCAAGATGGTCCGCCAACCATCCAGACGCGATCCCTCCTGGGCAGGAACTTGCATGTAAGACAGGAAGCAGTCTAAAGAGGAACTCAGTCTGTTTCCTCTTGTCAACAACCCAACGGGGAATGAAGATGAACGGTATCGCTAGTCCGGCAAACATGGTGAACAGGGAGAAGCACAAAGCCCCAAGTTTGCGATCTATCACGGCTTTTGTCGCCCCTCTCTGCGCTGGATCGGTGCGAGCTCCAGATGAATCGTGGCCGGCGATGTGTTGTCTTTCGCGTACCAAGAAAGACCCCAACAGAAGCAGTGGTGTTGAACAAAGGGCAATGAGTCTCAGAATACACTCTCGACTCCATAGTTTGAGAACACGGTTGATCAAAGTTGGCCACATGGCACTGCCTAGCGACGAACCGGACACGACGACCCCCAAGGCTAGCCCTCTCTTCTTATCAAACCATCCAGAAACCACACTTACTGTCGGATAGTAGCTAGTTTATCGTCAGCAGATAGTACCCTGCTGTCTGGGAACTAAAAGACACGGAATTTCGGCTCACAACAAAGCAGAACTGACGCCTAAACCTGCACCTTCAGTCAAGAAATGCCAATATTGAGTTGAAAAGCTGGCGCTGAGGAGCGCGAAAAAAGAGAGCAAAGTTCCCAGCCACAAAAGAGGGCGGGCGCCGAATTTGTCGAATAATGGCCCAGCCACCAAACCACCTGCGAAGAAGGTAATATACTGATGAAGACTCTCATGAGTGAAGGTCAACCATTTTTGACAGCGCAACTTACTTGTGTCCTATGAATCCAGTCCAATTGGAGAGACGTCATGTTCGGCCAAGCCGTTGGCAAAGTCTCGTAGATGGCTCGGAAGCTGTCAAAGGAATTCAAGATGCCTGATGCTATCAGCTATCCCAGTTATTCACAGAGCAAGTAGCGTCTTCTCGGTTGGTAACAAACCTAAGGAACTAAGAAAAATCAGAAATCCCCCGACAACGATGAGCCACGCCCGCGCTCCTCCGTCGGGCACACCGATACGAGACCCTACAACGCTCTGCCTGACTTCGATGCTCGGAGAACTTGTCGGAGACTCAGACAACCACCGAACAACACGTGGCCGTGCATGTTGCTCAGAGCCGGGGCTGTTTGGAGCGTCGGTCGTTGACATGTTGGCAAGGTCCTTGACAAGGGGTAGCCTATCGCATGGGTCGAAGATGACGTTGACCATGAGGGATCGCTGAATGTCTGAGTGCACGAGCAGTCACCTATAGGTAAAGTACTTACCTAGGCAGGTACTTTACGTAAGTTTCTTACTAATGACTACAAGTGAAGTACTTGAATACTTACTGAACTGAAGTTGGTGCACAAAGTCCTTGTAAGTAAGGACTTTAAATTGAGATACCTAAAGTACTTTAGTACCGTAGGTATATATTGAGATGTGCCCTGGGCTGAGACGTCTCTGGAAAGTCCATGACGAGCGCGCAGTCAGAGGCGTCACGGCAACGACCATGGACAGGAAGGTGCTATCGCCTGGAGCGACGTCTACGATGTGCAGGATTGTGGCAACCCAACGCGAATGGTATAGAGATGTAAGTAGCTGCAGTATATAGCAAACGCAGATCATTCAGCAAACATTGCAACAGAGACTGCAACGCAGGTATTCCGACGAAGCCACTCACGAGGTGACCGTGATCAATGCTGACACATGGACATTGGAGTTGTTCATAAGGGTTTCCTTCTCGTGGACCATCTGGAATGCGGAGCAGCCGCGAATTGTTGTCGAGCTCATGTGTACAATTTCTGACGCTCACCTGGAGCAACGCGAATGCCGCCTCGATTTCGGAGCCCAAACACGAGACCGTTCTCCTCGATTCTCATGTCAACGATTATTTGAAGGACAGAAGCGTTGGCGAGTCGCAATAGACGCGCTGCTGTTAGCTAGCAGCGTCGGTACGAAGATAGCACTTTCAGTATTAGACAATCTTGGGAGCGAATACACAAACGGCATAAGTCTTAAAGCCAAACTTAAGTCCTGGCATGATCTTGAGAGAGCAAGACAAGTTGCAGCCCCGACAAATGACGCCGCCATCCGGGTTCTTCAACTTCAATTGTTTGCACTCTAAACTCAAAGATTTTGCATGTTCACTTTCCTCGACACAGCTTGAGGAATGCTCGAACTTTGATCAGAGTGATAATCAGATAAACCTGTGAACTGATCAGTTCGCCCTATACCACAGACTGCGGACACAAGATTGAGACAATGACGGTCGAAATAACGTCGCTTCTCTTCAGGCTTTAATTTCCAAGATTGTGGCAGAGGAACCTTTCAGGCTTGTAGTTTTGCGAGATATTGATGAGATCACTGAAAATGAAACGTTTTGGCGACTGGACAAGCAGATTCCGTGACATCACGTAGAACAGTAGTGAACCAGACAGTGTTCGATGCTTGATTTCGGTTATTGTTGACCGATACCAGAGCCAAATAATCACTTGCACTGTCGTGTCGGGCCCAGGCCACTTCTGGAAATCAACTCGCATCCCTCAGTTGTTTCACGGCGTTGGATTTGGCTGCTTCAGGTCGAGTCAGCTGTTCAAGCTACCCGAACGATGTCGTGTGCGAGATGGCAGCGTCCATGAATCCTATGCGGGTTCAATGTCAAGATGAGCTATGCTTTGCAAGCACCATACTTCAAACATCTGCGAGTGCCATGGCACGCTGTCGGCTGCGACGTAACTGTACATGATTCTAAGAGCCGGGGTCCAGCTCCTTCGACGAACAAGCATGCAGTTGCATGGGATTCATGAAATGCTCATGTTCTCCATGTGGTGCGAAATCCTGGTACTACACCTCTGGCTTTCGCTCGGCCAATCCTTGCGGCTCTTGACTCTTCAAAATAGGGACCCGGTCGTTTCGTCCAATTCAGAGCCCATTTCCGTAAGAACGTGGGGCCTCTACTCTCCGTATCTCGTCGCTTCCGCACCTCGTCGCCTATGGACCAGCATGATGAAAATTATGAGACCTGCTGTTCCCCAATGACCCCGTCAGCCCTGCAGTCCCGATGTGACATGCCTGAGAATAGATGCGACACTGGCGCAATGTCGTGGGAAAGCGGTTCCTCGAACAGGTGTGATGGCTTGTTGTTTGGGAAGGGGAAGCATCTCAATACGGACACTCGAGCAAGTGGGCGAGAGTCTGAACGCACCTTTTGCCCTGAGGGCAGCTCTACAACCTGGGGAACAGACACTCCGCACGTCATCAAGACCATCAGACACTCTGGAAACGTGAGCATGGGCGCGGATAATCATCGATCACACATGAGGACAATTATGGGTATTGCGACAGCCAAGTGAGTCTGCGTACACCTGCAGGTACTGGATTATCTCCCATGCATCGACGGAGTTTCCTTCTGACAAGAGCTAAGGGGCTCGGGTTCCACCTTCCCGAGGCGATGGGAGTTCGGCGAGAGTGTGTACTGTACCTGGGCAGCTGGCTGAATGTTCGGGCACCTGGGGCGCCGCCAGTAAGAGCATGCCCACCCCCCCTCCTTCCTTCCTTCCTTCCTTCATGCGTGGTACCCACCCGTAGCCGTCTGGTTCGCGTCACGAGCAGGCCATCATTTTGCAAATCATCATCAGCAACAGAGCAGCAACCGCGCAAGGATGTTATCTATAGCTTGCCATCCTGAACGACACAAGCGGAAGCCATCCGTAGAGCAACATGCAAGTCAACGCAATTTCTCGACCTGTCCAATGGCGCTGTTCCTCTCGTCTTCCGAGACGCTGGATCCCACGGACAGCAAGGCACGCCGAGAAAGAACGCAGATGTTGGAGGGTACCGCGCTTGGTACTTGAACTCGAGCTCAGCCCGTCAAAGGCTGGCATTAATTTCAAGAAAGATCGATCTACGGTTCAATCTTAAGCACAACAGTTTACTTTCTCTCCTTCTCGCCGCCTATCAACCCCTCATTCAGCCGTCTGCCCTCGCATTGGGGGCGCGAACTTCACATTTCTACAAGAACGATCAAATCCACTCTTGGGTCTGTCATTACGCTTCACTCTTCCATTACCTCCGCCACTTTTTGTGTGGCTGGTCATCGCTTTCATCCTGAGGGTGGTACAGAAAGCAAAGTGCATCACCAGATATCATGACTTCAAAACACCCCCTTCGAAAATCTTGTGCATTTTGCCGCGCTCGCAAGATAAAATGCTCTAATGAGACTATCTGCGAGGCTTGTCGTAAGCAAGGAGCAGATTGCATTTACGACTTTGAGTCGCCACGACCCCGTTGTCGTTCTGTCAGCCATGACAGATCTGGCTCAAGTTGCTCCGGTCGACCCGACGAGAGCTCAAGCCGGAGACGAACGCCCGTCGTTGGGCTGTCGGTGAATGATGACCAATCAATGGAGCAGCAAACGAACGCTGAGAACATGGCAAGCGTCGCTCAGGTCTTGGAACAACGCTTCTCCGAGAGCGTGTCTGCAGCCATGGAGAACCAGGCCAACGTTTGGCAGCATAGAACGCCAGCTTGTTGTCCCTCGACTTGCCAGCTCGAACCCGAGATGCACAAGGGCACGAACGCCAAGCTTGGCCCCAGGATGGTGAAACAGAAGGGTATTCTGCCGCTACTGGCCACTGATCTCTTGGGCTTACTTGTACATCAACATGGCTCGCTCGGCTGTCGCCACGTCGAAGAGGGAGGAGCAGGCTCCTTCACTTCCGGACTAGCCAATGACGGCACTCAGACCATGTTTGATGACACTTTCCATGGAAGTAATGTCTTGTCAGAATACAGCCAAAGGCAGCAAACTCAGCTCATCGACGTCTGGTTTTCTGTCCATCCATTGTCTTTCCTCGTGTCCAAGACACTTCTTCTAAGAGAGCTACGTGATGGAACGCACGATGAAGTGTTGGTGGCTACTATGCTTGCCGATGCCAACTTCAGCATGGGCGAAGAAGTGGCAACCACTCGAGGTCATGTCCTGCTTCGTTGGGCCACCGCACAGCTGTGGCGAAGACCTTTGCGATTCAACAGCACATCCGAGTACGGCGAGCCACAGTACAGCGGCATCGCGACGAGAGTTTTCAGTGAGATATCCACCTCTCAGGCATTGATGTTACTGGCATGGAATGCCCTGTCATGCTCTCAAGTCCGCAGGGCGAGCTGCTACCTAAGCCTTGCAGGGCGAATTGCCGCCCAGATCAGAGAGCAGATGTCTGATGCCTCCACATCCATGTCCTCTAGCCGAATCAATGGCATCGATGTGTTCGATGTTGAACAGGAGGTCGTGGCCTACCTATACTGGACAACTTATTCTTTGAGCCTGTGGGCCTCTGTTCAGACGGGTTGGGGATTCGCTCTGGATCTTTCCCCTTCTCCACTTACGATAGTCTCCTTGCCAGTGACAGAAGCGTCGTCGGTCATGATACAGCTGGATGTGGTATCTGATAACTTTAGCACATTACCAAAGCAAAAGTCTGTTCTCCGAGACATGTGGCCGCTGGCGCAGATCGCCAGCATCGTCGCTCACATAATCTTCCTGCACCATCGTCAAGGCGTCGACGCTGCACCGGCCTTCATCACCTCCCCTTTTCATCAAAAATCGCCTCTTCTCGCTTCGCACAGTAATCAACAGAAAATGGCCTCTCAAGACAAAACCGCTCTGTGCCTTGAGATTAGCACAGCCTTGGCTAAGAGCATCCAGGCGTTAAGTGGACAGGTCGCGGACTCTTCCTCCAAAAGCCTAGTCCTGCTTGCTCATCATATCCTGGCTATGCACTTTTTGTTGCCACCGTCACCGCAGGGCCGACCAGACCTGGGACTCGTAGGCCCCGAGCAACTCGACCACTTCTGCGCCTTAGCCGAGACCACATTACAGATCTTTGCCTCTGAATCGCAGCAGTCCCGCGACTCATTCAGTGCAACTTTCGCATTGCTCTCTTGCCTTTCGGATCTTTTCTGCCTAGTTTTGGACACATGCGCCCGTGTGATCGACCATATCTGCGCCGTGAAGGGTGGAGTTGCCATACTTTCGAGTTGCCCTATCGCTTACGCTTATGACTGCCGACTGCGTGACCTGACCGCAGATTTGTACGCGATGAGCAAGGATGATTTCTTGAATCAGGGAAGCTTTCTCCGAACAGTTAGGAAGCAGTTGAGACGCTGTTGCAAAGCCCTTGGTGCCTGCCAAATCAGTTCACCCTTCTCTGGAACTTCAAGCTTGGGAGACAGCAGCAGGTCTGCGACATCGTCGCCGGTCTCTCTTCTCCTTCACGCCAGTCCACATCCAATAGTCAACTCAGACGCAGACTCTGTCCCGACCGCAGTCGGTGAAACTTTGGCTTCCTTTGGCTCTTCCGCAGCAACCTCAAGTTCTCCACTCGCGTATCCTTTATTATCGTCATCGGACTTTTCCAGCAGAGACGGCATAGCGTATGCGTCTGCTGAGGAGTTTGCCAAACCTGAATGGAATACAGTGGACGAGTTGTTTCATTCCACTTTAGGGCCTGCCGGCCTGACTTCACCCTCGACTATGGAGCATTACAGCGGCCCGAACGTGGTGGAAATGAACGGCAGTTTCTACACGCACACACCCGCATTGATCCATCTTGACACCGGCGCTGGAGCCATGGCAGGAGTCAGATGGGGCTGGCCGGAAGCCGGCGCTGAGCCCACGCATGCAGCTGATATGGACACTTTTATGTATTACGACAACACTACCCACAAACAGCCGATGTAAGTGAGGGGCAGAATGAAAGGATTGTGACACCTGCTTTTGAGTCGAAAGTTGCGAACCATTTCATATTTTGCGTTCGTTGAATTGAAGTTGGCTTCCTCGAATTTGGGTCAAGTGTCCTGTGTTTGTACCAGTAATTCAGGTTTTTCATTACATCTATCAGTTCCACGTCCCATTCGCATAAGTTGCAGGAGCGGTCGAAGGCCCTCCTGAATTTCGTCATCAGACAGTTGTATTGGGGTCTAAAACGCATTGCCGTTAACAGAATGGGATGGCGTGTGACGGGAAGGAGAGTCCACGCGGCCGATGACGACGAGATTTAATGACTGTGAGATTAGCATGGTCTATGTTCATGTTGTTATCTTCTTCATTGTACCCAAGACAGGCATATCCTGGCTTCAAATGTCGACAAGAAAAAGTTGCATGCTCAAACACTGAACACTGGACATCATCATCATCATGGCGGTGAGGACAGATACATATCCCCCTCAAGGTGGCAAACAATGACAACAAATGCGCACCTTGCATCGATCGCCTTTCAAGCCAGGCGCTACCATTTGCCGCGCAAAGCGACGTCATTAAGCGCGAACTTGGTTTCATACTTTGCTGCAACTTTGACTGACGCCGAGCGACTCGGTCGCAAGCGATGGCATCGAGTACTTGGAATGCTGCGGCTTAAACCGTCGACATGTGATATCCGACAGGATGTCCGCGCTTAGTGACAGGACTTATAAGCTGGTATGTATCCAAGATTCACGAACGCATTAAGCATCCTCCCGCCTTCTGTCTACTACAGATGAACGTAGTCGAGTTCGAGACACTTGTCGATCTGGAATCTTCTTGTTCCCCCCAAAAAAAACCTATTCGGGCCGGGCCTTGGCAAAGGTTTGCGAGTCAGCATATACGAGGGTATTTCCATACTGGCACATGTACTAGTATGCAGTCAGCATAAGTCCTGTAGGCTGCAGGCGGCAATGCGGCAAAATACCAATTGTATTCGAGACGATGGAGAGAAGAGGGATTGGTCTACTCCGAATGGAGTAAAGGTAACTCGATTCGGATGCCGCGTTGCTGAAGGTGCGGATGAATTACTGGAGTCGGGGCCCCCATGTCGCGGCCCCCACGTCGCTACTTTCCAGTCTTACACGGAAAGGGAACCCGTTCTCCCTTTGATTGGTGCACTTTTCCGCCATGGCGGTCCAGGCAGCTCCAGGCATGGAGACTTTATGGAGGTCAGAGGGGGTGGGACTCTAGGGGGGGCGTGAGTGGATGCAAAGAAGCAGAAAGGACAATGGGAGGGGAGACGACAGATATACACGTCATGATGCCAAAGACGAGATGCTCAGACTACCGCTCAGTCCCACGGCTTTTGAAGGTGAACAGCCTCATTAACGGCTTAGAAGCTGACAATTCTGAAAAGCGATCAACACATTTCGCGACCGTGACAAGGTTGACAATATACAATGTTCTAATATAATATCGACTCGACCATCGGCATGTGCGCGCAGGGGCTTCACGGCTGCAGTTCGACGAATCATTCGACATGGGTCAGACTGGTGGCGACGTGGGCCTGGACGGAGAGAGAACAGGTTCGTCAATCCGACTCATTGCCAACCAGAACTCTTTCCTTGCGGGACGGGAGGGGATCTTTTGAATGGTCCAGAATCCTTTGTGGGGGCGGGGCGACGGGGCGAGGCGGAAGATGGTGTCAGTGGAACGTCAAAGATCGACGACAGTAATCACAGTCACTTGAGCTGACCACGGCGATGGCGACGCCGCTTGGCAATGCGCTGCTACCAGTTGCGTCCCGTTCGAGACGACAAAACTCGGTCTGTTTCGTTCTCGGCTTGCAGACGAAGCTGACGCAAGGCAGAATTTCGGGGGCCTCCAAACTCCTGCTCCTTCCCCCGCCCCTCCTGGAGCACACCCTCACCCCTCACGCCCCGCCGTCAGGGCAAGAACAGGTCTTCGTTCATTGCTCCCTCCCCGCCTGCCTGGTTCCCGCACAATCGAACCTGCCCACATGCCTGTCATTGATGACTCGATCTCGAGTGGCCTTGTAGGGCTTCGTCCGATGACACTCGACTTCTCACCCGCATGAACATGTTAAGGGACGTCGGCGAATCAGCATTCCGCCGTCTCAAAGTGCCGCATTTGCAGTATTATGCCGGAGCTGTGGGAAGGAAGGTGCGTCACGCCCAAGAACTACTTTTCAAACTCTGACCCCTGCCTGCCGCGTTGCAATCGAGGATCACACTTGATGCCGTGTCTGGTGCCATTGGGACTCACAGGCTTGAATGTGAGTTTGTTCATGTCGCATCGCGAATGTTAGAGATGCTTATTCACCACCTAGAGATGTTTGCCGACATAGAAGATTGGACGCATGGGGTCCCTCAACCAAGCAGTAGACCTTGGAAGTGTCATTTGCTTTTCGCGTCCGCCTCAACACAACACCTCGAGACGATGCATGAAGCAACGTCTCCGATGTTGATATGACCGCGAAGCGTGTTGACAATTTCGCGACTCGGTACAGCAAACAGTCTGTTGCCTGCCGCGCTCGAATGTTCTAATTCGTCTACAAGGTTGCATGCTTCCCTCTAACTAGTCGTCGGCATCTCCGACTCGCAATGGAGACTCGTTCCAGGACGGTCGCAGACGGAGACGAAGATAGCGCAATGAGACGGAGGGACTGATACCGGTTGTAGTCGGTACTGTAATTTGCAAGGCATGCCTTCGAAGCGTGAGATGATACTTGTCATGCTTGACTCGAGACTCTTGTTCTGTTTCACGCAATCTATTTAAAGAGACGACTCGTACACTCTCCCCGTGCTGTAACGTGTGCTGACAAACTTTGGCAGATGAGATATGCCGACATGACACGTCGACACTCGTCTTGCTGAGCAACGCAACTCAGGGACTCTTTTCCAGAAATAACTTGATCAGGGTCCAATCACTTGTAGAATAATGGAGCAACAGGAGCCATGACAGTCTGGATGATACGCCAAGATTGGATCACCATATGTGGCCATCTCGTTTACTGCTAGCTCCGCACACGTAGCATTTTCATGAGTGAGGAGAGCTAAAAACATTTGGGGGTCAATATGAGCTGAGGGAGGCGACAGCATCTGAACTGGTCTGCCATCGCTTGGCCGAGCCATCCGTTAAACGCAGCATTCCTGCGAATACAGTGATAGAACCGACTTCTCGGGACTGTCACGATTTGTCAAACAGGTGTCCCTTGCAGCGGCTGTCAACGATGTAACCTCGTGTTCTGGCTTATGACACGCCAGCAGGAGCATGCAATGGTATGTCTCTCCGGAAGTAATTGACAAAAGAACTGATCGACTCCACGGCAAAATCCTTCATGGAGTGATAAGCACTCAGACGGCAAATTCGATGCTCCAATGCATTGATACGTAGTAGATGAGCTCGGTGTGTGAACCCGTAGGTGAATGCTCTGCTTCGCAATAAGGGCACCCTCGGCATCTACTCCGCCCACGGCCCTGCGCCTCGTTTCCGATGTCATGAGAGGGTGTCTGGTCCGCCGGACCCCGTCTTCGTCCTGCTGAGACTGTAGAAACCCATACATACTGTTCTGTCGACAACTCGCTGCAGAGTCATTGCGTCAGGCACTGAGGTAGCTTGTGTTCTGAGACCGCGTCCACTGTTGGAAGCACACGCTGCCGCCGCAAGTCCCAATCGCTTTCACGTGGTCGAAATTGGACGCCATGGCTTGAACAGACAGTGTGGCAGCAAAAAGCTTCTTAGACGCCCAAGTCTGACCTTTCCGTCGGAAATAGCTCGGCTTTCTCCATTCAGCTTCTATATGAAGAGACAGCATTGTATGGGAAAGCCGGGACGGCGCACGGTTCAGTCTCCGCGAACAGCGTCGCTGGCCTGCTGTTCAGTGATGTACTTGAACAGCTGGTCGTGATTACTTGACCTTTCTTCACGGGCATGTTGTCATCGCAATGAATGTCGATCGGGGCTCTCGGGGCTGGGAGACGTACGAAGCCCGTCGACCTCAATCGTTGATATCGCATCGTTGTCTGCTGGAGGAGCAATGAAAGGGCGATCGAAAAGACTATGACTCCAAGTGGATGGCAGATTTTCACCTGCATCGCGCCAGCTAACATAGGGCTTGTAACTGAACGTTACTGACATGGAGAGGAAGTCATGCTCGTCGTCAGACGTCATTATCTGCCCTCGACAAACATGATGCGTGGTACAACAGAGCAGAACGCCATAAATCGTTCGTTGTGATCGCAATTTTAATGTCCTCGTTGCCTAAGCAAGAATACAAACCCTTTTCAATTGTCCGCAACGCCACCCGAGGAGTGAACAGAAATATCGCGGTTAGAGAAGGCGGGCGGTTACAGGGTAGCTGAGGAGACGGGATAGAGGCGACGACGCAATGTGATAATGGGCAAGCTATTTGATCTTATGCATGTCTCGACCTGCACGAGACGCCTGACCAGCCACACTTTTTTGAACCGTTGCCCTCTTCCCCTCTTGCGCAGGCGCCAACGCAGCTCATATCGGCCCTTTCCTCATACCTCTCATTTTCCGACACCAGCACCAGCATGGTCGTGCTGAGGCCCCAGTCGGCCTTTGGCCACGGCCCGCCGCCGGCAAGTCCGTATCAGATTGTATCCAACATTCGCGGATGGGATATGCTCCAGCAAGTCCGGGACGGAGACCCGACACCATTCAGGGACCTCGTCAATTTCTATCCACGCTTCCGTCCTCTGCAATTCGCTCGCACGGTACGCAGTCACTCGCCCGCGGGCCGCGATGCACAGCTCGCCATGGATGAGCAAGCTGACAGATTTAAAACGATTAAATAGCTCTCCGAGACTATCGCCAAGAGGCTCGGCCTGGAACATCTGTCATGCCTTATGTATATGGATCCGTACATGTGGGAACACACTTCTGCACACGTCTGCCATCAGATGCGCAAAGAGCATGCCATTTCTCCCGAGAAGCTCACGTTTCGAGTAGTGGAAATAGCCGGCCATCGTTTGTACTGCGTGCTTTACGATCCACAGTATGCGAAGGCTGTCGCGCTTAGCTGGAATGTACCGGGCAAGGGCATCTCTATCCGGCAGGCCGAGTTCCTACTCGAGCATATCGATACTTTCGTCGAGGTTCCCCTGCGAGGCATAGCTCCAGAGTCCCTCGCACCCACGTGGACGCCTGAGACGAGCGCTCATGAGCAAATTCGCCAGCGAATCATCAATCTACTCCGGCATGGAGCCATTGATCTGTCGCAAGTTCAGTGCCAGAGTCACGATGTCTTTCTCTACCCTACGGGCATGGCGGCTGCGTTTGAGGCTAAAATGCTTTTGGAGGCGTATCTTCCCGAGAAGACCAACGTGCAGCTGGGGTTTGTCTTCCACAATACGCATGAGCTACTCGAGGAAACAAGCAAAGGCGGATGGAAATTCTTTGCCAAAGTTGATTCTGATGGGCTGGACGTGCTAGAGACGTGGCTCGAGGATGAGGCCGCTCACGGGCGTGGAGTCGCTTTTGCGCTGGTCGAGTTCCCGAGCAATCCGCTGGTCGAGTCGGTTGACTTGCGTCGGTTGAAGAAATTGGTACGTAACTCGGTTTCCAAAGCGTCCGCAAGAGCTATCAGGCAGCCCGGCTTGCTCACAATAAAGGTGCAGTCTGAGAAATTTGGCTTCGTTCTGGTTGTAGACGATACGGTCGGATCCTTCAGCAACGTTGATGTGTTCCCTTACTCCGATATGCTCCTCACGTCCCTCACAAAAAGTTTCAACGGCAGATCTGATGTCCTTGGGGGTTCTATTGTGCTCAATCCCCTGTCGAAGCACTACGCGGAGCTGTCCCACCGCTTCGGCGCATCACATCACAACCAGTTGTTCGCCAAAGATGCCGAAACCCTTTTCGCCAACTCGCAAGATTACTTTGAGCGGTCAGTCCGCCTCAACGCCAACGCGCAGGCCATGGCCGAGTTTCTGCACGATAGCATGGCGAAGGTGCCTGACTCGCCCGTCAAGAGCGTACAGTACCCCAGCCTGCTCGCCTCAAAAGCCAAGTATGATGTCCATAAGCGGCGGAGCACCCCAGAATTTCCGCACCCGGGCTACGGATGCCTCATGACTATTGAGTTTGAGAGCGTCCTCATGGCCAAGACATTCTATGATCGATGTGGATTCTACCCCTCTCCTCACATCGGAGGCCATGTGACCATCATGATTGCGTACAACATGTTGATGTTTGGCAGGGACAAGGCCAAGGCGGACATATATCGCCATTTCGGGGTCGCAGAAGAAAGTGTACGCATTTCGGCAGGCCTCGAAAATGTGGACGATTTGCTGGATACGCTACGTGATGCACTAGATGAGGCAATTAGGGTGAAGAGAGGGCTGAGAGGACGGGAGGAAGGAAGCATGCCAGTCGGTTGACTCGCGATGACTTGTTGGAGTGGCAAAGCGATGGCCTGAACAATTGGCAGCCTATGAGGTTGGGAAAAGTAAATAAAATACTCTGTTTGCAATCGCTCTAATCCGTCTTTCGCCTCAAGCTGCTTGTTTGCGATGTCTGGGACATGACCTCGTGGCTTGACTGGGTCAGAGACCAGTCAGCAATAACACAGGCGAGTTTCCACCTGCTATCAAGCAGCGACCTGACTCATTGCTGCCATAAGCCTTGGCATCTGTCGTGCTGTAAGCCTTGCGCTTGAACATAAGTCTGTATTTATGTACTCTTCCCGTTCTATGTAGAGGAATTTGCTGCACACACTCAAATATACAGGGCCAGCGGCAAGTTTCCCGGCGAAATGTTTGCGAACTGTAGCCAAGACAGCGTGTGAAAAGTGGCCCACGCCCTTTCCCCCCCCCCCTAGGCATTTAACACAGAGTCGAAAGGGACGCCCCAGTACCAGCCGGCCACAGCCATGGCCCCAATGCTCATCACGGACGCCATGAGGAAGTTGACGTCGTTATTGTCCAACAAGTCCCATCCGCTTTCAATCACTCTAGAAGGTTGTGGATCGCCACGTTCTTTCGCCTGAGGATTCTTGTTGAGTTTGTCGTCTCCGGCAGCATTTCCACTAGTCTGTGCGGCCGAGGAAATAGCAGGTGAAGAAATCAGCACGCGATTGCCGCCCTCTCCTTCAATGATCTTGCCGGATCGCGAATCCCTTACGGATCTCTGTAGCAGTGCTCCCAGAAAGCTATCCAGAACACTGCCAAGTGTGCCCCATATGACCATGAAGGCCATGAAGAGTTGTCGTTGTGCCAGAGTCCACGGCGCACCGCCTCCTAGTGTCGGAGCGGAGGTCTTGGTGCACGTTGGCAGAAACACCATGGATGCAGTCACTATGACCATGGAACCGAAGAAGCCTGCTGCCAGACCAAGCAGAGTGACGCCCCCGTTTGTTCCCCGCGGAACTTTCCTGAGCGTGAGCGATGTGATGAGCCGTGGGTCGCTTTTGGACAGAATCCCCAGCTCCGAGCTGAACGTGTCGGCGGCTACTGCGGCGTAGTTGGCGATGATACCAACGACTAAAAGGTCACCTCCCCATGAAAAGCAAATACTTTTGCTGGGGTCGGGGACGTTAGGTGCTGCATAT
Source organism: Aschersonia sp. MBC 735 (assembly GCA_030783925.1). NCBI lineage: Eukaryota > Fungi > Ascomycota > Sordariomycetes > Hypocreales > Clavicipitaceae > Aschersonia > Aschersonia sp. MBC 735. The sequence continues at coordinate 43,799 of JARJRV010000137.1, read as the reverse complement.
GCGGCGATCCGAGATCGTAGTTGATAGCCGTGAGCAACAGTAAGGATAGAAGCCATCAAGGAGTTGGCAAAGACTGCTTGTGGTCAGCTCATTCAGCAGCTGCTAAGTAGAGTCTCATGCCCCCAAACAAACTTGCCTTGGACGTGTGTTCGAGGCCCCTCGCCTCCAGAGCTGCCTTTGGAGTGCATGGTTAACGTAGCTTTGACATTTTCTTTTATCTGGGCGACTAGTAAGTTTTGAGTGCCGTTAGAATAGAGTATTTGAGCCCCATACGTGTGTTACACGCGTTCCTGCTAAGAAGAACACGCAAAGCAGGGCGAAAGGCAGGTTCCACGGGTGGTAGGCGTGCGCGGCAGCTGTGAGTGTCGCAGCCAAGAGGCCGGCCGGTGTAAGAGAGTTCTTTTTCCATGCTCGCAGAATGAGCGCAAGCGTTGCGGGTGCGGCAATGATTAGCTTCATGATGTCTCTGTTCTCAACAAAACACTTTGAGCTTTGAACGAGCTCCGTCTCCAGCTTCGACGCTGACGTAGTGGCTGGCGGCCCGACGTAATCGATAAGCGTGTGGTGGGGCATCGTCTTTCACCACCGCATTCTTTTTCTTCGAAGCCGACATTTCTAACACAACGCAGAGATCAATTGGTCCGGAACAGTCACGGAATGTCTCCAACGGCGACGGACAGCGATCAGTTCGCTATACTGCGAATTTGTATGCCCTCGTTGTCGTCCTTTCCTCTCAGCGCCGTGCACGAGGTCCGCGTCCGCCAAAATGCGCCCAAGATCCCTACTGCCAACGACTCCCGTAGCCTGTTCTTGAAAAATGTTCCGACAGACAGCACAGAGCCTCACTTTCGAGCCGTCTTTACCAGCCTTGTTGGGGCCGGCAAATTCGCATCAATATTTTTCAACGACGATTCCAAGACTGTGTTACCATTCGATCCCGCACAAGCGATGAAGGTTCAGCGATTAGCCAAAAAGAGAAAATCGATGCATGATGCTGCTGAGGAGACAATGCATGAAGAACAAGACATTCACTTGCCTCCGATATGGAACCGTCGCTTGCACACGAGCAGTGGGACTGCCATCGCTCTTTTCGCAGATGAAAAGAGCGTCCATCTAGTACTCAAGGCAATTGCCAAGTCGCATAAGAACAAGAAATACCCTGTATGGGGCGAGAATTTGGCAGACGACGTTCCATCATTAGGATCTGCATGGATCTCATCGCATCTTCGTCTGTCAAGACCAGACAAGTTGGCGACGCAAAAGGCAGTTCATGCCTTCTTCGACGCCTTCAATCAGAAGGAAAAGGAGGCTGTCGAGTTGGCCAAGAGGCTGCGCAATGAGCCTGACGAGGATGGCTTCGTGACCGTAACCCGCGGCGGCAGAGCAGCACCAGCTAGTCGCAACGAAGCAGAAGAAGCCAAGCAAAGGATGGACGATAAAGCAGCCAAGAAGAAGTCAGAGCTGAAACATTTCTACCGCTTCCAGCTTCGTGAGGAAAGGAAAAAGGAGCAAGAAGCTCTGCTCAGACGGTTCCACGAAGACAAGATGAAGGTCAATGCGATGCGGGAGAAGCGTGGCAAATTCAAGCCTGAAACTTGAAAAACCTCACGCGAAACAGGGACAAAGCAATGGAAAGAACGTGTGTAAGCTCTTTGTACAAGCATTTAACCCTCTTTCCCATTTTGCATTATGATGACGCCGCGGGGCCATCCAAGACCAGGACAGGAAGAGGCATCACTTGTTTCACTGGACTGGTTGTGCCGAAAACAACCGCGTTACCAAACAATCTTCTCAATTTTGTCTGAGCAGTGCCCTTTTTCGCATCCGTCAATTGTGCCTTGTTATCTTCATGGGTCTAATTGCTGTATTAGTCAACTCACGTTTATTTCGAGAAAGAGGCTTCTGATGTCTACTGAAACGAATGTCTAATTCTCGAAAGCGACAATCGAGGCCGAATCATTACCCTGATCAGGACTTCATATCCTGTCAGGGCGTATCGGGAAAGATTCGTCAATGCGAGTCACTCGAGATCTTCAAAGGACGAAAAGCGTCGGTCATGCACCGAAGGCAACGCAATTAACCGTTGATGGACGTGTCTGTGTCGATTGAACATCATCTCGTTGGATAAGGTCGCCGTCATCTCCATGCTTTGTCCTCGAATCGTTGCTGGTGCATCCTTTGGTCAGGTCTCGACATGTGTCTGCTCTGGCGCCCCCGGCGATGCCTGCTCTAGCAGCCTCCACGTGTTTGCGTGCCGAAGCCACTGTCACCAGGGAGTTCATTGAACGATCGCCTCGTTCGACGATGAAGATCTCCGGCTTGCTTCACATCTGGACTCTCAATCGGGAACATCATGCGGAGATGGAGGGGAGGAAGAAACCCGATTTAGACCCAACGTACCACCTTCCGCCAGTGCAACTTGACTTTAGACCTGGGTGCGAGTGCCTGGGGACGTCTCGATCGTGGAGTCAATGAGTGCCGAGGATCAAAGTCGGCAATCTTGAGACATCAGGGCCCAGGGTGAGAATGAAGCGAAGAAAGGAGTCAATGGGTCTGACGGTCGATTGATGCACCATTGTGATCGTTTTTTCCTGGCCGGACGTATATCATCCCATGATATTTCCTTCGGCTATCGCATTCATTTCTTACGAGCGAGCTCAGAGCTCCTCACGTAGGCTACGCGAGCTCACAGTAGAATAATGTAAAATGCCAAACAAATGCTAGTGAGCTAAACAATCTTCGCGAAGGAACACAAACAACTTTACATCAAATTGAAGCTCAAGCGAATGCTTTCTGGCAGTAGAAGGAGCACCATTGCCGCCCGATTCAAGTGACGGAAATATACATTTTCGCTTAAATTTGGGCTGCCGTGAGAGAAAATCCTGTGATATGGAACGCACGCGATGATGTCCTGATAACAAAGGGCCAGCCGTTTTGGTGCGACTGATGGTTGAATCAACCGAGCTAGACTATCGTGTGGGTACCCGCAATGTCGGACACCCACAACAACGAACCTAAGCGCAGGGCTGGAGCCAACTGATGCAAGCCTACTTAGTCAGCAGCTGCATCCAGTTTATTTACTTTCCCATTAGGTTCACCTGGCAACCAACAAAAGTCAGGGATATGGCCGTTCAAGTTTGCATCACAAGTCGCCGCGAAGCGACTAATGGAGACGACGATATTGAAATCAGATTACCAGGTCCAGACAAGCCATCATTTTCCATCGCGGACCTGTCGACGTGAAGATATTCGGGCGGCATAGGCCCCGGTCAAAGGAGTGCCATGATAGACACCGAGAACCTACGAACAGCATCGCTGTACATCAACAACCAGCTGCTGTCTCGAGGCCTTTTGCGCGATGGGCAGTCGATTGACTTTGCAAGAACGGGCACAAACGATGAACAGGACGCCAAAGTCGCTGGTCAAATCATCAGCATCGTCAATGACTTGATACTCCGTCGCGATGTGGGTTCTCCGGCCCCGGAGATCACGCTGAAGTATGACACTGACAACGAAGGTAGCGCGATGCCGAGCACAGAGAATCGCTTTCCACGGCCATGAGCTCACTTCGCGCCGAGAACCTCAAACTCACCGCAGATGTCGCGCGTATGACGGAGAAATGCGCGGATTCCCAACGCATGGCCGATCTCGCCACAGCGGCGGAGACAGCGATGAGGACGCAGCTCAAATCGGCCGAAGTCAATATTAAGGTGTTGAAAGACGATACAACGCGACTGAAGTCCCTCGTTTACCAGAATCGTGCATCATGTGCCAATGAGATTCGAAGGAGAGACCGCCACATAGACACGTTGAAGAAACAAGTCGTGGAAGCTGGCCGATCGCGGGGCTCTAGGGGAAATCCCGCCATAACCACCATAACTGTCACCGGCGCCGTATCTCAAGACGATAGATTCAGTATGCGCACGTCCAACAGTCTCGAGAATGAAACAAACGCAATGTTCGCCCAGATGGCGCATCACTTGACGGAGGAGAACGACGCCATGCTTACCATGATTCAGCAAACCATGGCGCAACTGAAAGACATGAGCGGCTGGTCCAGTCATGAAGAGCTTGGTGAAGACGCTCTGGTGCAAAAGAGGCCCACCTGCGAGGATCTGGCGGTGGAACAAAACTCTGTCATGACCCATATGAGGACTCTACTCACAAATCCATCTTTTGTTCCGATCGAAGAAGTCGTGGTACGGGAAGAAGAGATTAATCGACTGAAGTCAGGCTGGATCAAGATGGAAAGTCGGTGGAAGGATGCGGTGCATCTCTTGGACGGTTGGCGGAAGAGAATGGCGACGAGTGGCAAGCCTGTTTGCGACGCGGAGCTGCAGATGGGAATACGTCTGAGCCCAGTCCGAGTGAACGATGTCGAGGAAACCTGCGGAGAGGGCACTGTCTCCAATACTCTTTCGGTTGTCGAAGAGGAGCCCTCCGAGGAGCATGTTCTGGATCATCAGCGTTCGCCCTGTCCAAGTAACCGAGAGCCTCTGCATACTGATGCCGATGACCAAGGCCAAGAAACGGACACCAACTTCTCAGACGAAGACATGCTACCAGACCTCGGTCTTCCAGGTCACCAAAGTCGCAGGAGCGAAGGTTCTCCCTTACCCCGCGACCCAATCGCTAGCCAAATCTCCCACGACCCTCGACGTCCGAGCCAAGATTCACCCTCCGACTCAGACTCAATATCACTTCCACCGCATCTCAGTCCCCTGCGCGCCTCACCATCGGCTGGCAACCGTGGCTACGCGAACGACAAGAACTGGCTGCACACACTTCAGAACGGAGAGTCCAAGTCGATGAGATCCCGGCCTGTCCGCCCAAAAAGCCTGAAATCAAGGCTGCCAAGCACAACCCAAAAACGAGGACCAAAGTCGGAGGTTGCTTGTCACACATCGACAGATGGCGCCCGAGCAGTCACGGGCTCTGTGCAGGTGCTTTCCCAGACGAGGCAGGACGATTTGAGATCGTCTCTGGACGATGCTTTGCTTCCGAGGCGTGGTGCTGTCCATCAAGACGCTCAATTTGACAGGAAACAAGCACCAGAGCCTACCGTTCATCAACATCCTCAACACGACAGGGGACGACAGGCCGAGTTGGCGCCCGCGCTCCTGTCATACCCGGAAAAAGCGCCAAACGAGGTCCAGCCGCAGGAACAAAACTCGGCTCTGTCACATAAGCCCCCGCCAATTAATGTCGCAAAACACATCCCCATCATCGCTGCAAAACTCGCCGCCACGGAACAAGACGCAGACGCAGCCCGTCTCAGGGCCAAGATCAAGGCCGCTCAAACCTCCACAAGAGGCGTCTCGCGCCCTGTTCTTCCCACCGCCACCGGTCCCGCAGTCACGGCGACCGCGTCTGAACAAGCCGGAGACCCGGTCAAACAACCTCTCGGACAACCGGACAAGAGGAAGCGAGATCGAAAGGCCAGCAAGACGGCCTCAAGGCGCCGCAGCACGTTGAGTCCGCAGGAGTTGGAGACGCTGATCGGGGGATACTAGCATTGTCTTAAGATACCATTGATTTGTTTACAGATGCCAATTGATCTTGTTTGCATGGAATACCGTTGAACCTATGTCTACGCCTGAGTCCTTATGTCGTGCGTGTGCGCTATACATTTGAACGATTCGATTCTTGACAAATTTGATCCCTGGTCAGGATTCGGTTAGTGAGGCAGAGGAGACGAAGTTACAAAGGGATTGTGAACACAGCGGTCGTAAGCTTGCCCACCGGGCCATCAATACGCGTTTAGAGACGAAGGTCTCTATTGTACTTCAGTCGAAACGTCAAAGCGACCAAATGAGGAAAAACGAACTAAGCCATTCCGTCTCCCTCCCCTTTCTACCTTATCGACTAGGCGCCCGAACGACTACCCATTTTACTGGAATTACCAGAGTTAACGGCGAAGCATCTTTCGTCTTGCGAATTACATGACCAAATAGCGTCGCAAACTGCTTTCATGACTAGCAAAAAAAACATATCTTCTCCAATGTGCCGGCGATTGGCCGCTCTGGGGCGGAATCTGAAGCAAAAAGTTGTCCGGTCTCACAATCTCAACCATGCCGGCCGAACTACCCAACGTTGTGGCCAGGATCAGGCTTTGTGACGGACGCTTCAACCACAGAGCCGTTCAGTCGTAATCGACCTCAACGGAGCCCATGGTCTCGCCGTCAATCTCGCACGAGAATGTCATGATCGCCGATTTGATGGTTATAACGAGATCATATGACACCGAATAGCTTCGACTATGGTCAACAGAAACCCACACTTGGCAGTGGATGGAGATCACTTACTAAGATCGGCCAAACAGGTCTGAACATTACGCATTAAATGGTCTCATTAGCCAAGCGGCTGTAAGTATCGGGCCTGGGGATACTGACTAGTCTCAAGCTTGATATGTGATTCGGGAATTCCCCTCAGATCGCACCTGGCTTTGCAATTCATTGTTTCGCCGCTCTGGGGGTAAGCCGGTGCTTTACTGTCGAGAACGTCAGACAACATCGGGCGACCTTCAATTAGCATGCTCACTCTGAAGGATGTTGCCAAAGCTCCGCAACGAAAATGAGATTTTGTCCATAATAAGGCTCAAAAGAATCCCGTTTATAACGGTGTGTAATGCGCTGATCGCGGAGAATCTCTTCGCCACGCTTTATGAACCATTGCATCTTCCAGATGATGTTAGTGAGTCATTCTGGTCAAGTACCTATGATAGCAAACTTACCTCCACCACTTTATTGAACCCATCAGGCGATTCATACGTTTGTCGGCCTTTGTGCCTATTTGAGTCGTAGTCCATGCCCACCTTGACTCCGTAATTATGCGTTGCTGTCACACTTGTGACAGCCGCTTGACCTGGCAGCTTGCAAAGTACACCACCTCTGAGTTGACACAAGGGTTTAAGCTGAGAGCAAATGGCCGCGCATCAGGAGGAGGAACTCACTTTACAATCGCGGCCCAAGCATCATCCGGTTGAAGCACTTGGATGCCGGGAAACTTTCTTCTCACCCGATGTAGCAAGTACTGGCTACTGCCAAAGCCTCCCACCAGGAGAATTGCCTACAGTCTCTCAATCAATCTGTATTGTCTCAGGCGCCGAAGCTCCTTCATGACTCACTTTCACACCGTTGTTGGGTCTCTTCAATTGAACGCTTTGAACCTGGTCCTTGATCATCATGACAATGTCGCGGATCAACGGTTCAAAGATCCAGGTGAGTTCCGTTCTAAGATAACCTCAGTCAAGAATCCATATGAAGCCACGTGGATGGGCAGGCATGCAACTCACCCGGTCAATGTCCACGTATTGGACACAAGTCCCACAGAGGGATCATCTTTGAGATTTGCCAGGGGAAAGTTGACGAAGAACTCGGCGTCTTCATCACCTTCAAAGGCTGGTTTGATCTCCCTGTCAAATTGTCTTTCGGCCATGACCCAACTTTTACTGTTCTTGAGAACAAGCCACTGATCATCCCCTACCAACGCGTGAACTGCAGCCGCAAAGCGTCGATTTAGCCCGGTTGAGCCGGCCATGCCGCCTGTTGATACTCTTCAGGTCTCTTTGCCACGATATTACAAGAAGAGTAACATACCTGTCCCCGGGACCAATTCTTTCAATTGCAATCTTGGCGACGTTGCTTCAACCTGGTATGAGATCAAGTCAACCGTCCCCCCTCCCGCGTCGCATACGACGAAATTGTCGTCCCTCTTGATGGAGAAGTCGAGAATCTTGATAGAATACAGTGCTGCGGCTTCTGGCTCTTTGACGATCGTGACTGGATGAATGCCGGCCATTTGCGCCGCCTCGAGTTGTCCTCAGCGTGATGATGTTGCCAGACGGATGTGCAAAAAGATCGACATACCTTGAGTGTGGCATTTTTTGCGGCGTCAGACCATACAGCAGGAACTATCACAGGCTCAGTGAGGATCTCACAAGAAATGGTCTCTTGGACGGCTTACCAGATAGCACATATTCCTTACCGCAAATGTCAAGGTACTCCTTGGGCGCAGTCTTCGCAATCTCCTTCAGCGCGTGTGCGTAAATTGATCCGATGAAGTCGGCAGCAATCTCGACTGCGGGCTTGGGAAGGTTTTTAACGCCTCTTGAGATGTTCTCCTCCTCCTCCTTCAAGTACGAAGGCACTTTTTGGCTTGGATCTAGCAAAAGCTTGACCCCATTGACTACGCCTTCATTCATGTTGTTGACAGATGATCCCCACTTGAATCTCTTGGTGCCAGAGCCAGGTTCATACTCGACCAGGGTTGGAATCTTTGGCACAGAAATGCCGTGGTTGTCTAGGGATATGTGTGTCAATGGGTGTGCTGACCATCTCGTCCACTTGTCTCTTACCTGGCCAGTGTTTGATAGCGACGGGCACAGCCTTCGCCTGATTAGCAAAGCCGTAGGCAACGCCAGAGTACGTTGTGCCGAAATCAAGAGCAATTATAAGCTTTTCGTCTGAATCCATGACTCAAAAGGGGGAAAGAATCCAGCGTCTTGCGTGATGTAGTACCTAGCAAACTGAAAAGTAATTGTTGGGATGAACGTGAGAGCACGAGACGGAATGTCTGGAAATGGTAGAACTATATATATGAGGATTTTCTTTTTCTCGTCTGATCGGAGATGTGGACCTGTCAACACCGGAGACGCGTAGCACGCTGATTCACTCTCATGGAATTTCGGTGAATTTCAAGGAAGGCACCGTGATTCACTGATTCATCCCGGCAGACCAATACCTTTCAATGGGCACCTGCCGCCTTTCATCGTCCACAATAGTCATCCGTTGTCAGCTGCAGGCAAACCTCTGAGCCACCGTGAATACGATGGCCGAAATTGCATACAACGGCGCACGCAAATTAGTTGCAATTTCAGGTCTGAAAAGTCTGCCTTTGCCAAGACCTTGTCGACTTTCTTGCCCTCAAGGTTGGTCAACACTTTGTCGTTGTGAAACGCGCTCTTGATGTTCCCTTTCCAATCCGAAGTGCTCCCTTTCGCGCTGATCTCGGCTAGCATTTGTTGCTTCTTTCCACAAAGTCGCTTCCCACTGACACGCGGGCTTACAGTAATCAGATTATGATCTGGCTCGAGGACTTGTATGCTTTGTTTAAAGGAACATATGCGAAGATGCCAAAGGACAATTGCAGCACTCCTCCACCTGATGCTCCTGAGCAGAGTGATAAAGACAGACTCCTCGAACAGCTTTCTCAGACACTCCGGAAAGATCTCCAAGCTGGTTTCAAGGAGCTTCAGAAGGAATCTAGCAATGCTTTTAAGAAGGTTTTGGAAGATGTTCAACAGGAAAGTAGCATCCAACCATGATCGATGGGCAAATGGGCCTGACAATTTTGCAGCTCAAAGTCGACATGCCAAAGTACTTCGAACGCAAAACTTCCTTGGAGAAGGAGTTGCAGGCGAACCTTTCTAGAATGCAGAACAAATTGCAGGAGGCTGCTGAACGGAATCATGCTTCTCGCAGCGAGGTCAAAAAGCTGAAGACGGACATCGAGATGCTCATTCGAGAGAAAGATAGTCTGAGAGCAGTAATTCTCAGCAAGACCAGCAACGAAGCTGTTTCCGATGATGAGATCTTGAAGAAATTCAGAGGCCTCCGATCCCAGGCCCAATCAATCGCGCACAGCAAAGCATTCACCGCGTCTGCAGCTGAACTCGTGAAGAATCCCGGTTCTGACGTTCGCTTGCGAGCCCCCGTGTATCAGCAATACTTATCCCTGTCGCCTGCGGATAAGATTGTCTGGATTCGATGGCTGATTTGGGATATCCTCTTCAACTCGATCTTGAATGGACGACCTTTTGGCATAGGGAGTCACCCTTTCAATGGAGGCGATGGTGCAGGTGTGGAGTATCATCTTCAGTGCCTGGAAAAGCATCTGATCCAAAGCCAAGGTATGGCGATTCTTCTCAAGTTGTTGAGAAGATAGAACCAGGAGCTGACTTAAACCAGTGCCTTTGAGGAATATCTCTGAATGGAGAACAACAACGATCAAATGCATCGACCAGACAAACGTTGCTTCTAGCGATGTGACAGACGCACGTCACAAGATTTATGGCAGCCTTCTACCTCTTATCTGCGCATCGATGCTTCAGGACGAAGCAGTTGAGAAGACAGTTGAAGGCATCGTCAAGCTTTGTGATGCTGCCTACGCACTCCGCCTGCTGATGCGTCACTCCACCGACACGTATTTATGCTTTAGCTTGGATGGCTTTCAAGTGGCTTCGCAAACCCCTAAAGCTGAGATTCAAGCGGTTTTGGGAGGAGGCAGACCCAGCGGTGATGTTGCCTATACTATCTTTGGGGGTCTTGCCAAGAAGACTGAGCAAAATGAGGACATTGTACTGGAGCCAGCTCACGTCGTGGTGTATCCAAGTCCCGAAGAAGATGAGGGATGAATTGAGGTCTGCCTGTCATTGCACGCCTAGGCTTCCTTGAGATCGCGCGAGTCTCAACGTTGTAGGGACGGAAAGTTTCATGTCGGCTCTTGCACAAGACAAATGTGCACATGAATGCAGAACAGAAGAACAGATCTCAACATTTTCTTCGTGTCGGAATGACTTTTCTTCACTTCTGCGACCTCAGCGGCTTTCGCTGCGGCTTGTTCTGACTAATTTCACGAGAGAGTGTCTTTCCACGGTCAGTCTGGCTATTTTCGTCCCTTCTTTGATTCAATGAGATATGCTTTGGGACTCATGAACATGGGATGACGAGGGTGATGCAACCCAAACCTTACACAGTACCCATTTCAGCACAGAGTTAGGGATTTAATAAATAAAAAATTGTACTCGTATATCCAGTTCATAACACTTTTACATGGCCAGGCGATGACTGGAATGAATCGACGATAGAGGTCTGGCTCTGCAAAAGTCAAGTAGAGCGGCGACACATTTCGGAGAGAAATTCCATTGCGTCTGCCCGGGAAAGGAGAGACTCACCAATCGTTGATGTACGAATGACGGGCGCTTCTCTATCCCCATGACCCATGTCGCTGATTGCTTCCTGCGATGCTGATCACCCTTGTCTCCCGCTCTGAGGGAAAGCACATATTTTCAGGAGAATCGGATTCAGACAAGATTATTGTCTCCACCAGAATTAGCCTGCGACGGCTGTCGAACAGCTGTCGAACAGTTGCACGACAACCGCCCGACAGCTGGCTGCCGGACACGTCTGGCAACCGAAAAGTTAAGCCCGCGATTCCCTACATGTACTCATCCGGCTAAACGCACGCCCCTTGATCAATCACATTATTGATAGCTACCAGGTACGGTTCCGTGAGTTTCGAAGTGACGTGTACATGGAGCGCAGGGAAAGCGTCAGCAAGGTCAAGAGTCGATGGCTACATGTTCCGCAGGCTCCAAACAATACTGTATAACCCAGAAGAAACAAAGAGGCTGATGTAAGTGCATCCCATACGACACCAGCCAGCCACTTGCTCATGATCCATCTCCATGAAGCGAGCATCATCATTCTCATTTACGCTTTAGCACGATGCTTTCGTCCATTTCTTGGCGACGAACAACGATACCATCTCGAAACGTGTTCGACGGCCAACGAATCCATCAAGTCATACTATTAACAGTGTTCAGGGTAGTGTTCAGGGTTCGGCTCTGGTCTTTGTCAACACTTGAATCCACCCTTTGTTGTCACTCATCCGGCCAAATGTCACAACGTTCAGGCCTGTTCGCTTCAACACTTGGACCATCTGCTGCCATTCGTTGGGTCGTTTTCGGCAGCAGACGGGTGTTGATAGTAGACAGCAGCTCGGTCTGACGACAACCAGCAGCTGACAAAGCTCGTGTATATGAGATGTTCAGAGTGTGGTGGCGACGTTGTTGATGTTGAAACCAGGGTCGAGAGGCAGTTGACTCTTCCTTGTAGTCCTGAGGCATCGCAAGAAGACCTTCACACCGCATTTCGCCCAGGCCTACATGTAGTTCTTGCAGCACGTTGGGTTGAGATCAGCACGCGTGACAAATGAAGGTGACTTAATGACATATTGTGGCCTTTCTTGCCCCGGGTGAATAAAGCGCTGAGAGTGCCGCAGCACGAAGCTCATGTTCATGAGACGTGTGGTCCTTGTAACACTTCGGATCGTGGCCAATACGAGTCATGGTTGAAGTACACATCAGATGCTATAGCCCTGTAGCACGACAATTACAATGGTGAGTGAGGACAGCATAGACATCCTGTCTGTTGTGATTTTTGTGACTCGTCAGGTTGAAGAAGCCCCGGGTTACAAAGTTTGCCGTGTCGTGTGCCTTGGACATTGCTCAGCAGCTTTGACTTGAGAAGTAAGAAAATACTGCCGTGGCCGCTGTAAATTTCACACATCACGGACGCGATGCCAATTTGCAAAGAGCCGACGTCCCTTCGTGGACTGCACTAGCTGGCCACAGCTCGGTTGACTGGTCAAACGCACGAGGACTTATGTGCAGCTGATCAAGCTATGGAGCAAAGTATTTTCCTAGATTGCATTCGTGTCCAGTGGCAAATCTTGGTGACACATCACCGTGGACGCACACTGCAACAGTGTGCGGGTGTTGATGGCATGGGCTTCAAGTACCGTCATATAGATCTTTGAGTCCAAGATGTCTGGTTACAACATGCCATGATGGTGTCGTCGCGACATTTGAAGCCGTCCCCTGGAAGCCGTCTTCTCGGGTACTCCTTCGTTGAGCTACACCTCGTTTCGTCCGACCAGCCTCGTCGGGCGATTGACGCTCATGTAATCATTGAATCAGCCAGCACTGGGGTGTAAGGTACATCATAGCTGTGCAGTACTATCACAGTCATCCGAAAACCATACTCATTCACCATCATGCCATACTAACCCCCCTCCAGCACAGGCCACCGGGCATCAAGTCATACGAACATCTGTCTCTGCGGAACTGGGCTTCTCTATGGGGTCGGGATTCAAATAGTCGGCGTCTTCGGCGGCTTCGTACTCGGCAATCAAATCGGCGACAACTTCTCTGGCCTCGTCAAACTCGTGAAGGTTCTCAGCAAAGGGGGCTGTCTTCTTGTAGCCCTCCATGAAGGCGTTACGCTTACGCATGCCGTCATATTGCTTCACGATGCGTTTGAAGAGCTGCAAAGGTCAGTCAGAGGAGAAGAGGGGAAGACACAGACATCAAGTAGAGATTATGGAGTAGGTGGGATGCAATGACACCGTAAGGGGAATAGGGGGAGACGTGAGACCAGGGAAGGGAAAAGCAAGAGAAGAAGACTCCCTAGGTAAACAGGAACAGACACCTCGGGCAGGACGAAAGTGGGAAGGCATCCAAAAACATACCGTGGCGATGCTTGTGTGATTCGCAAGCATAAGACCGCTCACTCTGTGACTCATGGGAATGTACGGGCTCCTCTTGGTCAGAGCCACCTGAATACTGGCAGGTCCCCAAGGGATGAAGGAAGCCATGCGGCGCTCCCTGATGCGCAGCAGGCTTTTGTGGACGTCAGTCGGATCGACCTCACCCTGAATAACGTTGAGGATGGAGATGTAACAGCTCTTCTTGCCCGGGACGGTCGAGACCATGCGGTTTTTAGGTTGGAGGAGCCGGCGCATCACGTCCAGCACCGTCGTCTTCCGCACCGTCTTGGCTTGCTCAACCTGATCACCCGTGAATGGTGTGTAGGCCGTCATGAGAAAATGGCAGCGCGGCGTGGGTATGAGCGATGCTAGGATGCTGACGAGATCGTTGTGCATGTATCCGGGGTACCGAAGCGTCGTTGTGCTGGCAGACATGACGGTAGCAACCTGACAGGGTCAGCATTCCGACAAATTCACAGTTCAATTACAAGAATCACCACCCACTAATTGGTTCGTCTGCTGGAAACTCGGCTCTTGAACGTGCAGCCTATCGGCGGCAATGTGCGACAGAGCCCCGTTGTCCAGAACTACGACGGAATCCGCATTCTGCGTCAGTCGTCTCATGGACAGGATGCTGTTATATGGATGCACTACGACGTCGCCTGAGTTGGTCGTATCAGGGAAGACCGAATACGTCTGGATAATTTTTTTGGGGAACCGATCGTTGAGCCGCTCGAGCAGAAAACTCCCCAGGCCTGAGCCTGTTCCGCCGGCGATAGAATGAAGCATCATGAAACCTTCGAGAGAGTCGCTGCCGTCGGCCTCGCGATCAATCATCTCCATGATGTCCTCGCAGACGGCCTCACCGGACTGGTAGCCATCGCCCCAATTGTTGGCAGCACCGACGCCATTCTTGCCAACATAGAAGTTTTCAGGATTATAAATATTCTTGTACTGGCCCGTTTGGATGCCGTTGATGACCTATCGTCGTAAAATCAGCCTTCCCAAATCTGCAAGTCCTCCTGAAAAGTCGAAGTCGGCAAGTCCTCATGGTAAGTCCAAGTCGGTCAAACGTACCCGGGGCTCGAGGTCGATGAGGATCGCTCGAGGGATGTATCTCGTGTCGTCGCTCTGATAGTAAAATACGTCTTTCCGATCTCCGCCCTCGGTTGCAAAGTCTTCGAGATTCCCGTCCTGATTGATGCCGTGCTCTAGACAGAGCTGCTGCCAAAATTGGCTGCCGACTGTGTGTGTATCCGGCAAACGTCAGCAATTTCCACGGTCCTGCGCGCCTTCTCTTCAACGCACTACTGTTGCCACACTGCCCAGCTTGGATCGTGATGATCTCACTGCAAACAGTCAGCAGCAGAATCTTCTATGAGCGAACCACAACAGCAGCATAAATTTATACGAACCGCGGCATCGTTATCAGTGTTGACGCAAGCTCTTGAAGCGTAGTTGCGCTCCAACGCGACGCGAAGGATTAAGGTACCTATACTGAGACGAAGGGTACGAGTGAAGCGCGCGTAAAGCGCCTTGCCCAATCCGTCACCCTAGACTCCTGCTCTGCCCACAGTATGGAGTACCTTTAGTCACATTCATAATACATCATATTACTAGGGGGGTAAATTATGTAATCAATCCTAGGCCCGCTTCCCGTCGCCTCCCAACGCTGATAAAAACCAGCACAGCCCCCTTCTTCCCCCAACCTCTTCCCTTCATCTTTTCAACTCTCGACCATCGACATCGCAACTGAAGCGGTCGTTCTAACATCGCCACGATAGGATCGCGGGAGTGTGGTCGCCGATTTGACATTGCGCCGTAACGTTGATCGCTCTGCATTCCTTTGACGACAGTTTGCGCCTTTTTCCCCGTCACGTCCGGACGGTAACTGTGGCACCGCGCATGCATCGTGGGGATTGATTACCCTCACATCACTCCCAAATCACAGTTCCAGCCGCATTTCGCCGAGGAGAAGGGACCTTTGTCCGTGAAAATTGAATTGAACTTGGGATCTTGGCTGACTGAAGAAGCTTATGGTATAAACGGCGTTTCGTACTGAAAAGGAAGTGTGGCGGATCGTGAGGGTTGTATTTTTCAACAGTCATCTTGTTTCTTGTACTCCTCGTCATCCAAATTTCCTCTTGTTTTTGCTCGCGAGGGTTTCGCATTGTCCACACAAAGGTACATTCAGAATTGATTATATATTTCTCTTGACCTGAAAAGCGCGGGTGCAGAGCGAAGAGGAAACAAAGAAAGCACGAAGACAATCATCAAAAATCGATGGGAAAACACACATGACTTGAAAGATACCATTAAGAGGCAGGGAAGAAATCCATGCTTCACTAACGCGCCTGGCCAAAAAAACACGACAACCAGACTTTTGCTGTCAACAAACCCCAACATAGTCCAACTTTCACCGCCTCATCCGGTGACGGGATTACCTTAGGGGGCCTCCCAAAGTTCACAATGTCCTCATCAGTGTTCTTCAAGTTCAAATCACAAAAAGAGCCCACGCGAGTGGAGTTCGATGGAACTGGCATCTCCGTCTTTGAATTGAAGCGTGAAATCATTAGCAAGAGTGGTCTCGGTGATGGAACGGACTTTGATCTTTTCATATACACAGACGATAATAGTGAAGGTAAGCAAAAACAAATTTGGGCAAAAAATGAAATTTGAGAACATGTTGAAACTGACGAATGCTGTAGAGTATGATGACGATACAACCATCATTCCGAGGTCGACGACCGTCATTGCCAGAAGACAGCCGGCTTCGAAGCCAGGAGCAGGTCGAGCGGCGAGATATGTGTCTGGCAAAATGCCGGTCACAGCCAAAAATGCGGGCAGAAAGGAGCAAATGTCGAAAGCTGCTACCGCTTCAAAGTCCAGCGGCACGGCTATCAACGATATGAACAATGCCATGACTGAGGAAGAAAAGATGGCTGCCATGTTTGCCGCTCAGACGGAGCATTGGTCTGCCCAACAAGAAGAGATGTCCCAGTAAGTTATCTACAGGAATGGCAAAACCTTTGAGCAATTTCACTGACCACATACACAGCCAAACTCCAGTTTATAACAAAGCTGGCGCAAAAAAGCCGGCCAACGTCCCTGATCATGATCCCCCCAATGGTTATATCTGTTACCGTTGCGGAAATAAAGGTCACTGGATTCAGCTCTGTCCGACGAATGATGATCCTGACTACGACAACCGGCCCCGCGTCAAGCGAACCACTGGAATCCCGCGATCATTCCTCCAGAAAGTGGACAAATCCGTCATTTTGGCTCAAACAGAAGGCGACGAGTCCAAAAGACCGTCTGGGATCATGGTCAATGCTGAAGGAGATTTTGTCATTGCGGAGCCTGACAAGGCATCCTGGGAGCAGTATCAAGCTAAAACACAGTCAGCGGCAGCAGCCAACAAGGAAACACGGGCCGAAGACAAGGCACTCGAGGAGAAAGGTCTCCAGTGTTCAATTGACAAAAAACTGTTTATAGAACCAATGAAGACCCCGTGCTGTAGGAAGACGTTCTGCAATGACTGCATAACAAATGCTCTCATTGAAAGCGACTTCGTTTGTCCAGCTTGTCAGACAGAAGGCGTGCTCATTGATGACTTGCAACCGGATGACGAAGCTTCAAGAAACATTCAAGAGTATTACGAGGAGAAGGAGGCCATGAAAACTCCCCCGCCGCTATCGCCATCATCGCCAACAAAGGGGGAGTCAACGGCATCAGATCCTGCCGCTAACGATCTGGCGATAAAAGAGAAGAGCGAAGGAACGAGTAGTGACTTATTCAAGGACGCGGAAGCCACGTTGTCTGATCGCAAGTCACCGGTGAATGAAGAAAAGAGCGATAAATCTTCACTCAAGGTGGTCGAGAGTGGCAGTGACGTCGACACGACGGTCGGCACAAAGGCTTTAGTAGCTGATGCCAAGGCTCAAGAGACTCACAACACCAAGAAACGGCCCGCAGACGATACCCTCGAGAACCCAAAAATCCCCAAGGCCCCTAAGGCGATGCAAAATCAACAGCAGAACCACCACCAACAGAATGGCATGAATCCCTTGAACACAATGATGAACGGAATGCCCAACATGGGCATGGACATGATGTTCAACGGCATGCCCATGACTAACATGATGGGGATGCCGAACATGAATATGGGCATGTCAGGGATGCCGATGATGGGCATGCCAGGAATACCAATGATGGGAATGCCCAACATGGGAAACATGAATGGCGGCGGCTTTGGTGGCATGAACGGCGATTGGAATATGATGGGTATGAACGGCATGCATGGAATGAACAGCATCAACGGTATGGGCGGCATGAATGGCATGGGCGGTATGAACGGCGTGGAGGGAATCAACATGAACGGCATGCAGGGGAACATGGCGATGAGCGGCAGTATGGGCAACATGAACGCAGCCATGAATGGATTTCAGAACGGCCACACCTTTGCCGCGCCTAATAATCAGGGCGCCGAGGACGCATATTTTCGCAGACCAGTCAATCCACACCGGCATCAGCACAGGCAACGCAGACTTCCACGGCCCAGTGACTATCGAGAGCTTTGAAACGCGATACGCACCTCTGGAACTTCATTAGGTGCAACTGCTCAGGACGGAATTTACATTGTTGTCATGGCTCGAACGGTCACCTTGCTTCATGCAGGTTGAACCAGGGCATAAGAGGGGAGGATCACTGTGCTCTTGAATTGGCGTCATAGAGTGATCATGATTTACTTGCATTGGCCGGCGTTTGGGGGTTCCGTTTCACATAGCTTTGCTCGACGGAGTTTGCTTGCAAAAATAACGAACAATATGACGGATGGCGTTCCAGAAAGCTGGACAGGACAGCTAGACAGGCTTTGAATGGCAATACCAGTATCAACCCTTGAACGTACTTCTGCCCGTTCATGATAAGTATCGTTAGTAGACCAGACCTTGCGTCATCCAAACGGCGTGCGCAGGCCCACGCGTGAAAAAGACTCGGCATCATCGTAGATTTCATCCCCATGCTCGGCCCCCATACTCCGTACATGATGCATCATGATTCGTCTCCCGCCCAAACCCCCAACCCCTCCCCTCTCTTCTACGCCTTTATGTTCACTCCGATGGAACATATGGTTTAGTCAACATCTCGCTGAATTTCTCCAATTTCTCCTTGCCCCGAACCTCTTCGACTAACAAGGGCATTTTGACGACGTTAAAATCCTCGGCGTAGAGCTCCTCATACTGATCCAGGTATTTCTTCTGCATTTTCCTTCTAGCATTGCACTGATCGCACTCGCTCTGCTTTTTCGGGAAAAGCAGCTGGTTGACGACGATACTGTGCGTGTCGATGCCGTAGTTTGCCAGCTCCTGAATCATGCGCTCCGTCTCGTACAAGCTCAGGAATTCGGCGATGCAGACGCACACAAACGTCGTGAGATTCTCGTCTTTGAATTGTGTATTGACTTCGGAGATCGTCTCCCGCAACGACTCGAGTTTCTCCATCATCTCATTGAGATTCTGGCCGTTAGGCAACGCGCCGCTCGAGCCGAGCACGCCGTTCAGCAAGGGACCATACTGGGACGACAGCTGAGACACCTTGGCGAGAGCCTTTTCGAGGACGGACGGGAATTGTAAGAAACGCAGCGTGTGGCCCGTGGGGGCTGTGTCGAATACGATGGTCTCGTAGGAAAGTGATTTGACTTGCTTCAGGACCTCGGCGAAAGACATGGCTTCATCAATGCCAGGAATCTGCAGTGAATGCCTCCCCGGTTAGTTGCTTTGTCGATTTGAGCAGAAGTCGGTGATTGATCTTTGTAGTATAGACGTACAGCAAAAGCAAGATCTTGCATCATGCCGCCCAGGCCGCCTCCCATGGCATTCATGTCTTCATCTTCGCCCTGACCAGCCAACAGATCTTGCATGCTGCCATTGGGATCAATCTCCATGGCGCTCAGGTTGTCGAAGCCATTGACCAAGCGAGCCTCCTTGCCGAATTTCTGCGAAAACGCGTCGGACAAGTTGTGCGCGGGGTCGGTGGAGATGAGCAGCACTGAGCGACGAACTTTGGCAAGCTGGATGGCGAGAGAGCACGAGGTCGTCGTCTTCCCGACGCCGCCTTTGCCCCCAACAAAGATCCAGCGCAGGGATCGCTGGTCTAGGAGCGACTGCAGCGTCGGCTCGAGCGCGTCATCAGCGGATACTTGTGCTATCGACATGATGTGACAAGTCGCAGCAAGGCAAAGAAAAAGGGTAGCTGGTGAATGAAGAGAAAGCACGATGGGGCTGCTGCGCTAACAGGCTGGAGTCGTGGTCGTGGCGCATCCGCCACTACTTAGGCTTGGAGGGGCAATTGTGGGATGCGAAGTAAATCTCGACCGTCAATGAGCAACATCGAACTGCAACGATTCGAGACACAGATTGATGTCGGAATGCAGAGATACGTTTGCTACAAATCGTTATTACACTCTGATAGCATTCTGTCTGTCATTCCTAATGCCATATTTGACTCATCGTCAAACAAGGAAGGCGCGACTGAGGCGGCGCAGCTTCCTGAATGACGTCAAGTCAAGCTGAGATTTTCTCCCATGTTAGGCTGTCAAAGTGCGGGATTTGTAGTTCCTTACACAGTCTCCTGCTTCTTCTCTTTCTCTCCCTCCGTCTAGTGACTTGGAACAAGTAATGTCGGCTTAGCAGATGGAACCAGTCCACGAGCAGCTGCAAACTCCACACCCCGATCAGTTATGACTTGGGCCAATTTGGGACACAACGATCGCCGGCATCAGCCTTGCCGCTTTTCTGAATAAAGACACGCCGACAAATCAAGACTAGTCGGCTAACCACAGTAATAAACAATTGAATGTAAAACGACTTCACCTTTGATATAGGTTGCAATCAGGTTTGTGTAAAGCAAAGCCCACACTTTCACGGTCATCAGTCTTGTTAATGACATAAGGTCTTTGTCCAGAGTCGCTCTCAGAGCTTTCAAGTGTCAACAATTGCGAGGGTGCTGGGTTTTTCCGAAATTACAAGGTGATCTCGGCATCAAGTGCTTGAGTGGATGAATACGCACGCGTTTGAAGCCTTTCAACGTAGCCGTTACGAAGCCATCAGACCTTGAGATGATAGCAGATGATTACTGGTTATTTGTGCTTGCCGCCTAGCGGGAACGTGAATCGACCTGCGTCTTGGATGCGGGCTGGGAAATAGTCCTCTGGCCCTGCTGCTGGCTTCGAGGGCAGGGCGCAGAAGCAGTCATGTCAAACCACTGACCTCCTGATTTTCAGGTTCGTGCGAGAGACAGAAGCCTGGGTAACTTTCGAATCACGCTCTGAAAGATCACAGCCGATCAAACACTCCTTCCTCTAGACAACAAGTTCTGGTGTGGCAAAGAGATCCCGCAACGGAATGAGCCTCGAAGGCCTTCAAAGATAGTCTCTGTTGTCCACAACGACTAGAGTCACTGCCTGATCCTCGTTTTCTTGCCTGCTGCCGTGTCAGACAGCTGCAAGATACCAACCTGAGGCATTTTCAATGAGCGCCAGCTGCCAATAGCAGTGAATCATCGCATAAGGTCTGCAGATGCATGCAATGAGAAGATGTGAATTCACAGCTTTCCTTGTTTCAGGATGCAAAACGAGTGACTGCCTGCTTGTGCTACTGGAAACAGGGGACGACGATGTGTGTGACGTGCGCACGTCAGCAAACATGCTCAGATTTCGCTAATCTTCTGTCTATGTAAGCCCTGCCCTCCTAAGTTGCTTTCAAGCCCTCTTTCATCACAGTCTATTCTCTGTTTGTAGCGGTAGCTAAGCTTCCTGCCCTCTTCGCCACGCTTCATTTCTCGCCAGTCACTTTCAGAAAATCGAAACCTCTAGCCCAAGCTCATCATGAAGGGATTTGCCAACTCCTTGCGTCGCTGGGACGCAAGTCTTTGCCCTACCAGAATTGATCTTGTCTGTGATTTTGCAGGGAAGGAGCTCTTTGCTATTCATGGCGAGTCTTTACTCGCGCACTGCGTTGAGAACGCCCGTGTAGATTTTGAAGGTGATTTATGTCTCTGAAGATACTGTACCCCAGATCAAGACTAAGTAGAAAACAGATGGGTTTCAAATGCTTCACGCCGTCTACGCAGTCGAAAGCTTTCTCAGCAAGATCAAGCAGCGCGACTGCAATTTTCATATTCTGTGGTTTGATAGCCACGAGGACCTCGCTGTACCTCCCCATGTTCGAGGACACGAACACAAGTACTTTCTGCTGCGAGTTGCTTTGATTGAACATCTTCGCTTTCCCACTACGAAAGCAGAGACGATCCCCGATGGCTCCTTGGAAAATGACATAACGAAAGGCCCCATAAGCTATCTCTTTTCGTCTATGGAGAGTGATGAGTTTAAACACTACCTCAAAGGGAACCACCACCGTTTTGTCTTATGCTCTCGCGGGGGGGGCAAAGAGCCAGAATCTAGTGGCGAGACTCGCCGCATTAATCGTATCGCGGCAATGTACTCATTTGCTGAAAAGGGGAACAACCTAGCGCTCATTGATAGCATCGAGTTCCGCAGCAGCTCGAAGGTCGGTCCAGACGAAAAATGAACGTGACTTCTCGTTTTGTTAACAAGGCAACAGATATATGCGCAAATCATCCCTGCTAGACCCGTGGTTGCTATCAAGTTGCGGCAGCCCGCGTCTCGACCCATGCGAGAACTTGGATGTGGACAATTTCTTAAGCTGCTCGGCTGGCCGCAACTTCTGCCAGAGGCTGCGCAACCTGAAGGCGAAGTCGACGCACGGGAGATGATTGCGCTCATATTTTGTGCATCGATCCTCACTACAAAGCCCGGTCCGTGCACTCAAAAACGTGTCGCGGCCTTTTTGGTGCACATTGCAATGTTGCGCCGCGCAGACCTCACGCAGCGATCCTTTGGGACTCTCGCCAAGAAAGTCAGCGTCGGAGATCACGAATTTCTCGAAAGCTTCTCTGATGTCGCCCGAACTTTAATCCAAAGCTGGCTCGCCTCTCATGAGCAGAAACAAATTCGATTAAAGGTCTGTGACTTGGTTGATGGACGACTGTTCCAACACGTCTTGCAGAACTTGGAGTCCATGAATCTCGTTGTGAACATCAGTTCCAATGTGCGTGTGATCAAGTCTCTTGTCGGCGTGGACATTTCGTGCTATCTGCCGGCCGAGGGTGTGTATGCAGAGACACCCACCCGAGACGAGCTTGACAATCACTTGACGAGCAAATTGGCTCCTTCAGATGGTCATCCTAACGGGGGCGTCTTACCTTTCAATCATCCGATGCTGGATTCTTACCTGGACGAGATCGAACTTCGAGTGGAGAAGCCCGCGCATGGGAGCAATGCAAATTCAGAGATTCTCCAGGAGCCCAATCATTTGCATAATGCCAATAAACTGCTCAACCCGAAGCGCGCCCCCCGCCCAAAGGACTTGCATGCGCGACGCAGAGATCAGAAGTTCATGGCTGACACCATTGCCTACTCAGCCAGTCTGACGAATGCCTCTGGCAAGAATATTGACCCAGAGATTATTGTCGTGTCCAAATATGCCCCTGAACGGAAGGGAACGAAGCAGGGGAAGCAAAAGCACGAGCGCACGACTACGAAAGTCGTCAAGGTAGCCACGTCCAATGCCAAAAGTGGCACTCAAAAGGCTGGGGAAGCAGCGGAGGAAATTCGAGCCACGAAAGACAAGGCAAAGAGCGCCGACATCACCAGAAGCCTTGCACAACGATGCCGGAGTTTTGATCAAGTTGGCCCACTTGTCAACAGATATGTTCAGGCGAACATGTGGCTACACGGTCTTCCTGATGCTTACAGACAAACGATCGGCGGAGAGCTGCATCTCTATTTGTGCGACGTCCTCACCGCCTTGATCGCGACAGCCTCCGAGGGCACCAGTAAGTGGACGCTTCAGAACATACGTTGCCCGTCCCGTGATTCGTGGGCACGCTCGATCAACAACTGACGAGAACAAACTAGGAATGAGCACTGCTGCATTACTTCGTTCCCACGCAATAGAAACGGGCAAGTTGCCTCTGACTGTAGAAGCTAGGAATCAGCTTCAGCACTTGGAAGTTGCTTTTCGTTTATCGACAAATCCTGTCAGTTGTTGCATTGAAGTCGATCGCTCTCTACCTTTCAAATCAGAACTCAAGAGAAAAGCGAAACATTTCAAGCTTCCGCAACGCATGACCGCCCGTCAATTCCAGTTGGAGCATTGCGGCCCGTACATGGAACGAAGCTTTGACTCAGCTGCCGATCCTCGCGTTCCCTTCAGGCCAGATGCCTGGCAGCGTCAGGTTCTTGACGCCATTGATGGCCACAAGAGCCTCTTTGTTACTGCGCCAACTTCCTCTGGCAAGACATTCATTTCCTTCTACGCCATGAAGAAGATTCTGCAGGCGAATAATGATGATGTTCTTGTCTACGTGGCACCAACAAAGGCACTTGTCAACCAGGTCGCTGCAGAGATCCAGGCGAGATTCAGCAAGTCGTACAATCGTGCTGGACGCTCTGTCTGGGCTATTCATACGCGCGACTATAGGATCAACAACCCTTCGGGCTGTCAGATATTAGTCACCGTGCCACATATACTGCAGATTATGCTGTTGTCTCCGTGCCACGCGGAGACACCAGAATCTTGGTCGCGCAGAGTCAAGTACGTCATTTTTGATGAAGTGCACTGCATCGGACAAGCCGATGATGGCATCATTTGGGAGCAACTGCTCCTCTTAGCCCCGTGCCCCATCATCGCGCTGTCGGCAACAGTCGGCAATCCGCTTCATTTCAAGGAGTGGCTACATGGTGTGCAGAAGGCGAAAGGGTTCGACCTGGAAATGGTTGTGCACTCGACGAGATATTCGGATCTCCGGAACTTCATCTACCAGCCGCCTAGTAGCGATGGTGAAGTTTTCGAAGGATTCCAAAATGTTGAACGTCTGCCTATCCCGGGTTTGGACGCCGCAGACAGCGAGTCGAAGCGCTTCGTTTCAATGCATCCTGCAGCCGGGAACGTCAACAGGTGAGTTTCAGTCCAGACCTGCCCCGTGATCATCTCAATTTGCGGATCTATGTTCACACTTCTTTTCGAGCAGTAAGCAGGCGCTTCAAGGCATCAGTTTTGAACCACGAGACTGCTTCAAACTTTGGCAGACGATGAACCAATACGAGAATGAATCCAATCACGTTGGTCGCGAACTCGATCCTGACGTTGCTCTACCAGAGTTGATCAAAAAATCAGACGTCTCGAAATGGGAGATCGATCTGAAAGAAAAAATGTTTTCATGGATCTTAGACCCCTCTTCACCCTTCAACTTTGTGCGTAGCTCTCTGGGAACTGTCTCGACACCAAGTTCATCGTTGAGGAAGACAATTGACTCAACGTTTCACTTATTGGTGGATCTCCGGTCACGCGGTGCGCTCCCTGCAATTGTCTTTCATTACGAGAGGGGTCCTTGTGAAGAGATTCTTCAATGTGTTGTCAGGACACTTGAGGACGCAGAGCAGTGGTATCGTCGTACGAGCCCGGAATGGCGAAAGAAAGTCGATCGCCATAACGCGTATCAAAACGCTCAGGCAACCATGAAGAAAACGAGTTCAGCTAAGCAAAGAGGCAATAGGAGGGGTGATCAAGATGATGGCACAGGTGTTACCAAAATGGACTTACTTCGAGAGGATACCAATCAGGTAATCAGCCCAGAGGCAAGCTTCAATCCCGACTTCCCGATTGAGCAATACAGCTTCGCGGACTTTACGAAAATTTCCAAAGCAGAATTTGAAAGTATGACTGCGTCTCTCCGGTATGCTGGCATCAAAACATTCATCATTGATGCACTTCGAAGAGGTTTGGGTGTTCATCACGCCGGTATGAATCGTCGCTACCGTCAAGTGTATGCTCCTCCCTCCAGCCCAACCAGAAGCTCGACAAGACAGATCCGCTGACGACTCATTTTAGGGTGGAAATTCTATTTCGAAAAGGGTTTTTGACTGCTGTTATCGCGACCGGCACCTTGGCGCTAGGTCTGAACATGCCTTGCAAGACGGTCGTGTTTGCAGGAGATTCGATCATTTGAACGCGCTGAACTATCGTCAAGCTTCAGGACGTGCTGGCCGGCGAGGATTTGACCTTCTTGGCAACGTTGTCTTTCACGGCGTTCCGCACCAACGAGTCTTGGAAATCATGTCGTCCCGCCTGCCGGATCTCAAAGGCCAGTTCCCAATGTCTGTCACACTGGTTCTCCGTCTGTTGGGCCTTTACCACGGCACCAACGGCTCTGATTATGCCGTGAAGGCAATCAAGTCTCTGCTTTCGCAGACGCGCTTGTACCTCGGAGGGCCTTCTTCGAAGATGTCCATCAAACACCACTTGCGTTTCTCCATTGACTACCTTCGACGCCAGCATCTTCTGTCGGCAAATGGTGCTCCTTTGAACTTCTCTGGCTTAGTAGGGCATCTTTATTTTACAGAAAATGCCGTTTTTGCATTTCATTCTCTGTTGAAAGAGGGTTATTTGCACGAGCTCTGCAAGGACGTGCGCGACATGAGCAAGCGCAAAGACACGCTCCTGATCTTACTCACGGTTCTGTGCCACTTATTCTGTCGAATTCCTTGCTCGCGCTACATGAACATGACTTGGCTTCGTGACGTTGTTCAGAGGTCTCCGTCCATTGTTCTTTTACCACGACTTAGTCCAGAAGCAGAGCGCATTCTTATGGGGCACAATCGAGCAACTCTGAACATCTTTCAGGTTTACGTGCGCACATTTGTCGAGCAGCATCTGACTAATACGCCCGATGATGTGCTGCCTTTTACAAATCGCCGTATCGTCCCAAAAGATGAAGACAGGGTTGATATATCAGCCAGCAAGATCCCGTTACTACCCCCAACCGTTGTTCGCTCCACCTTTGCGGCTCTGTCTGGCTTCACCGACGATTTTGACACCATCCATGAGCTCTGCGAAACGGTTCGCGCCGGGGTCTTCCTCGAAGAGTCATCGGTGCCATATATTCCGATCTATCCGGATGAGACTGACGGTGTCCCGTTCAACGCATACATTCTAGATTTCTTCAAGCATGGCGACTTAAGAGCTCTAGTCCACGACAATGGTATTAGTGGCGGAGACGTCTGGTTTCATCTCAATGACTTCTCACTGATCCTTCGCACCATCGTCGCCAGTCTGGCCATCTCTCTCGGCAAGGACGGCGCCAACTTTGATGACACGGCCATGATGGACATTCAAGACGTTGGAAACGCTCTGGAAGAGAGTATTGAAGACAAACTGATCGAAAGCGATATTCGGGAAGGCGTGAGCGCCAGTGACGTGCCTGCCACGACATCTCAGTCATCAAGTATACCCTTCAGGGGCAAGAAGGAGAAACATAAAGTCCCTAGCTCGTGGGATGAGGCTTCTGATCAAGATGACAATAGCGAAAATGAGGTTGATGCCGGGAGCAGTGCGGATGACGATTCCGGTGCGCACGCAGGCTCGCTCACCAATAGCACAGGTAGCCTCGGACCTGTCTATGAGGCCTTTGTGCTCCTGCAACAGGAGTTTGATGAGAAGTTTAAGAAGACATGGGCCTAAGGTCTACGGTTGAGCTAAAATCGCCGCGAGTTTTCGCGAAACTACGGGGGAAAAAAACCTCGCCCGTCTGGAGATATACGTACTACTGTTGAATCTATCGCAGTTCAGCAGAGAATTTCGAGGTCAGCTCACACACGCACGAACGCAGCAGAATTGAAGCCTCTGAAGGATAACGACGATGATCTTGTTTTTCTTGTTGATTGAGCTGAAAAGGCCGAATTGATGCCTTTTATAGCGGCCAAAGGCATCGCAAGATGACCCCTACCTTTGACTTCGCAATCCACCGCATTTTCCTAGGACCCTCACCAATTTCGCGGCATCGTGGGCCTCAAAGCCGGCACGGGCCAACAACTACATGCAAAAACATAGCCGCAGCAACATACTTGAACAGCCAGAGTTCGACAAAGTAAGAAAGAGTCGCCAAGCATGAGAGCCAGCATTTGCGAGGTGCTTTCTGGGCATGAAGCATGTTTTGACTAGAGGTAGAGCGACATGTCACAGCATCTCGTTTGTTTTGTTCTCTTGCAAAGATCCTGCAGTGTAACATTTGTATTCGCAGTACACAACCTAGGCATATGCTGTAAAGTCTGCAAGATAACGTCAACATTAGTGCGTCTGCACACGCTTTTTCGCAAGACTATGGAGGCTACTATGACCACGGGTTGCCATGCATGCTTCATGCTCGTAAACCCCCAATCGCAGGCGTGCTGCAGAATGCTCTGCCACTTGCAGTGAGCTGCATGTGATCAAAGTAAAGTCATGTTCCCAGTCAAGAAATCAAGACATAGATAATGAAATACCATGAAAAGCAAAACGGATCAACTACCATGCAGAAAAGGTCATGTACGGAGAAGAAAATTTCATACGAAGTAGAGCCAAACTGCAATTATGGGGACTTTGGTAGGATTTTCCAAGCACAGGCTTCGATGTCAATGTCTCCAGAATCACCTGCGATCTAGTGTAGAGACCCCTGGCTGCCAGCAAAGATCAAATCGTTTGACATGGCATGGGCTGCATCCCCGTCAAAGCCACCCTACACATCTCCAGACGACATTCATGCCACTAAACAGGGCGGCCAACCCGGCGTACACCACCAATATGCCGCACCCGCTTCCGTATGCCCCGATAGCTTGGCCCTGCAGCGGCATGCCCTTGATGAGAGCTTCGCTCAGGGGTCCGGACACGATGTTTCCCAGGCCCCTGCCTACACACAGGTAGCCAAATACCATGACGGGGTCGACTTGCCCATAGCCTTCGCTCTCGCACCGTTGCGCGACGTCCTTCATGATGCCCGGCCAGGTAGCCGTCCAAGCGCCCCCAAACAATCCGTACAGGAGGCAGAAGACGTACAAGACGGGCAAGGAAACGAAGAAGCCCCAGATGAAGAAAACGGATAGGGCTGCTCCAAGGGCAGATATAAGAATACACGTCGTGACGCGCACCTTGTCCGTCAGGGAACCCATGGCCGCGGTGCCGATGGCTGTCGCCACATTAATCAGGATGACAGTCAGGGCTGACATGAAGGGCGATGTGCCGAAGATGCCGCGGGCGTAGCTTGGGAGGTAGATACTGGGGAGAAAATAGCCGGTCGCCTGGATCAGACTGGCTAGTTGGTGGAGGAGGAATACCTTGGAGCGCGTGTAGCGCATGCTGAAGTGCTGGTTGTGCGCCTCGTCCGAGTACGGTAGTCTGGGCTTGATGAAAAAGGACAGTGGAGCAGAGCAGACGAAGAGGATGGCGGCCCAGATTCTCGTGGTGGTTTGGAAGCCTACCTTGTCGAGCAACGCTTCGAGGAATAGGGGCAGCACGACGCCGCCGAAGCCTGCGGCGCTCCAAACCACGCCGTACGCCATGCCCTTGCGGCGATCGAACCACTCGTCTATGTAGAGCACGCAAGGACAGTAGGCGAAGCAGCCGCCCAGGCCGAAGAGGAGGCCCTGGACGCCAATGAGTTGAGGTACGGTGCGACAAAAGGAACTGAGAGCCATGGATAGAGAGGCAATAGACAGTCCCAGCAGCGTGAACCAGCGCGCCCAGCGTCGAAAGGTGCGACACAGAATCAGAACAAAGGGGGTGCCAATATAGATTGTGCCCTGGGTCCTATGCCGTTAGCTGTCGTGATCGAGGCACGGGTTGCGGCATACTCACGATGGTGGTGGTCCCGATGATGGCAATGTTGGGCGAGCCCGCAAACGGCTCGTGACTGCTGTAGAAGTCCTGGAAGATGCCGAAGGAGAAGCCAAATCCTACAAACAGTAATGGGTGAGCGTCGAGGACGAAGTCCGAGGAACAACGGACGCACCAAAGACCAAAGCCTCGACAACCCAACACGCCACCAGAAATCCCCCGGCGCCCTTGCCTGTATCTACGGGCGGCAGGGTCTGCGCCGGGGCTGAGCTGTCATCATGGGCATGATCCGGCCTGCTGTTGATATCTCGAAGCGATACTGAATCCCTGTAGCGCATGGTCAGAGGTCCGTTGAGGTCCAGAAAAAGGCCGAGGAGGAGTATTGTTCGATGTTGCTGAGGGGAAAAGACGTTGGACTTGAGGAAGCAGCACAGCTTACCGGAATGGACTCTACTTATCAGTCCAAGTCCATGTGTAACATCTTCCTGTCTTCCTGGCTCGAGCCTGTCTTCCTGGCCCGATTTCGCACGTCGTGGCTCCGTTTACGGCCCGCCAGCCACCAAGATGTCGTGGGGAAGCACCATGGTGGTCTGCCAGATCCGGTCGCCTTGTGTCAATCAAAAGGCGTTGGTGACAAGTGTTCGCTTCTCCACGCACACACGCTACGCTGGAGAAAGCCGGCTCTCGTCAGTCAAATCGCTTTGTGGTCGTAGTGCTGCTGGCGGTACAATGCGATGTTGGTGGCGTAGACAGCCATGTGCGGCAACAGAAAGAAAAGGATTGATGAAGCAATCAGTGTCGCGAAGAGGATAGGTACCCTTGATGCGATGACTTTCTCTTCTTTAGGTGACAGGGGACCCCGGCCGTATTCTCTGTCCGCGCACGCCTACTCCGTATTATTAACAAAGCAATTTATGGAGGAGCACGGAGCAGACGTTTTCTGGTGCTGCTTTACTGGTTCCCCCCCACCAGATTGATGGGAAAGCTCTACCAAAGCAATGCTGCCCCGCACCGTCTTACGGCAAACTTGTCGTCACAACCATTTGCATTTGCTCTCTCGCACAAGCTTGCCTCGTTGCGTGCGAAGCGTTCCTCGACATTCGTATCTGACCGAGTCCATCCGATCCCATCAAGCTCGAAAAATGGCGCCCCAAGTCGACGGCTACTTCAAGCAGGTTGACGCCTCGGCCGATGACTTCATCGAACGCCTTCGCAGGGCCGTCGCCATTCCCTCCATCTCGGCCGAGGACGCTCGTCGTCCGGATGTTGTCCGCATGGGAGAGTGGCTCGCAGCCGAACTGAAAGGCCTGGGAGCTGAGGTCGAACTCCGTCAGCTCGGCAAGCAGCCACACAAAGAACACCTGGATCTCCCGCCGGTCGTGTTGGGTCGCTACGGCAGCGATAAGAAGAAGCGAACGATCCTCGTCTACGGCCACTACGACGTGCAGCCCGCTGAGAAGAGCGACGGGTGGGCGACGGAGCCGTTCGAGCTCACTGTCGACGGGAAGGGTCGTATGTTCGGACGAGGCTCCACGGACGACAAGGGCCCTGTCCTCGGCTGGCTCAACGCCATTGACGCTCACCAGAGGGCTAGCTTGGACTTTCCCGTCAACTTGCTGATGTGCTTCGAGGGCATGGAGGAGTACGGCTCGGAGGGCCTCGAAGAATTCATCCAGGATGAGGCCAAGAAGTACTTTGCCGATACCGACGCCGTTTGCATTTCTGACAACTATTGGCTGGGCACCGAGAAGCCCTGCTTGACGTATGGCCTGCGAGGCTGCAACTACTACTCCATCGAGGTATCAGGGCCCGGTGCCGATCTTCACAGCGGCGTCTTTGGCGGCACGGCTCAGGAGCCAATGACCGACCTCGTTCGTCTGCTGGCCACACTCGTAGATACCGATGGCAAGATCCAGATCCCTGGAATCATGGAGCAGGTCGCGCCCGTTACAAAGCAGGAAGAGACGCTGTATGATGGCATTGCCTTCACCATGGACAACATCTTCGAGTCGTTGGGCAGCAAAACCACCATCTTTGACGACAAAAAGAACACGCTGATGGCCCGCTGGCGCTATCCTTCCCTATCAATCCACGGCGTAGAAGGCGCCTTTTCCAGCCCCGGTGCCAAGACGGTCATTCCCGCCAAGGTGATTGGGAAGTTCTCCATCCGGACCGTGCCTGATATGGATATCGAAATCACCAACGCCCGCGTCTTCAAGTTCGTCGAGGAGGAATTTGCCAAATTGAAAAGCAAAAACACCTTCAAGATTTACGCCCAGCACTGCGGCAAGTGGTGGGCTGCCTCGCCTAAGCACTGGAACTTCTCTGCCGCAGCCAAAGCCACCGAGCGTGTCTGGGGAGTCCAGCCCGACTTCACGCGTGAGGGTGGAAGGTAAGCGATCACAGATGCCGGCTTTTGACTGACCTCCACAACCCGCTGACTATGAGTTGTGCAGCATTCCCATCACCTTGACTTTCGAGGAGGCCACTGGCAAGAATGTGCTTCTGCTGCCCATGGGGAGCTCTACGGATGGTGCCCATTCAATCAATGAGAAGCTAGACAGGCGTAACTACATTGAAGGAACTAAGCTACTGGGTGCCTATCTACACTATGTCGCCGAAGAGCCTCAGTCGTAGAGCGTTTAGGGCACGGGGAAGCATTTCACAGAAACATGCATGGAGCAGGCTGGGGACTTGCCATCATATTTCGGCGTATCTGATGAGTGTTGAAGATAGGGCGCAGCGTGTTTTGGCACACAGGGTCCGTTGGTCGGGAACGTCTTGCCAGGTTGGCTTTTCAATGTTGCAAGTGTGTCAACTCATTCACTTGTTTCCGGCCCTACTGCCGCGTCAAATGAATGTCTTGAAGCCAATGCAATCGTGCGACGCCTCTTACTCGCATACTAACAGCATGCTCGCAGGCGCACAGTGCTGCGAAAGCGTCCTGCGTGTTGCCACAAGCCGTGTCGGACACTGTGTGCGGGGTCGTCACCCGGACGGCTCAGGTGATGGAAGGAAAGTTAAAGGGTCAAGAAGCCTTATTAAAGTTTCCAAGGTTTCTGGTGCCTGACCTTTCCCTCGCCTCATTTCTCTTCATTACCTTCATTCTCTGTAATTGCACCAAGCACCACCGCCGTCACGCCGCTTCTGCTCGTCAGGTTCATGGCGACAGTCGAGGCACGGCCCGAGGAAGTGCAGCACTAGGAACCAAACATAAGTCCAATCGCCATTGCTGCGCAGGACGCCGCTGCTTTCAGATGCCCCCCCGACGAGGCAGCACAGCCATTTCGGCGACAAAGCCCGTCTTCCAAGACTTCGTGCTGCCCAGTCTGAGATTGTTGCTCCGTCGTCAGCCCTTGACGCCGTCATCACCCACCAGCAACAACTCGGCGAACAGCCCAAATGGCCCTGAACCCACCACCACAGCTCGTCGACTGTCACGCGCTCCAGACACATTTCGCTGCATGTGCTGCTCAACAGATTTAGGCCTGGCATCTCAGATCGTCTCCAAGGCTTTCACGGGACCCCACGGCCGTGCTTATCTTGTGGCACCATCCCCCGCAGCACAGTCTCTCCTGAATATCCGCGTTGGCCACCATGAGAAGAGACGTCTCTTGACGGGATGGCACATGATCGCAGATATTTACTGCGCTACTTGCTCGCTGAACTTGGGCTGGAAGTACATCTCCACCTGGGAGGAATCGCAGGCATACAAGATAGGCAGCTTCTGTCTGGAGACGGCTCAGGTTGTGACACACCGGAGCTGGGAGGACTACGATGTTGGAGACCCGGAGCCTTTCAACGAGGGAGGGGATGCCGATGACCACCAGAGGAGTGGGATGCATGAGATAGAGTTCGACTCAGATGACGAGGACCAGTGTTTGGATCTGTTTGAAGGAATTTGGAATGCTGCGGAAGTGGCAAGGAGACACAATGGAACTACGACGCGGGACATGACCTTGTTGGATTAGTTGCAGTTGCAGTTTGCCTCTTTCGGCGTTTGGGCCTCAGTGTTGGGATCGGTGTTTATCTTTGTTCGGCGTTTCTTCTCCCGTGTTACAACAGGGCATGACTTTGGGCGTGGACGATACTCTTATACCCAAACAAGCATTGGCTTTGTCGACAATGTTTGGACAAGTTGAGCGCACAGCTGGATCATTAAGCTTAGATTGGGAATCTGCCGTCTTTCACCTTTACATACGATAAATGCAGAACAATGCATTCCAGGCTGTATCTTATATCCCGTGACCACGTATACGTATACGGTTCAGATTGTCCGATTTTGACTTGGCAGTAATCGGCTGCGTTGGTGCGTCTTTGGTACCAGTCTATCAGCCATGTTCGACTTGGAAATACATTCGGCCTCGCAGACGACACGAGCCGACGGGATTGACCGGGCCAACGGCCAAAACCTGCGTGATACCGCGCAAGAAACTTGACTCGGCCACACTGAGATCAGCAGAGTCCTCATGTTGGGGTCGATCCAAGGCAAAGGCCTGTCGAGGAGCAAGCCTTGAGCAGTAAATCAACCCTGTTGTTGATGCCAACATGGGCCCGTCGCGGGACAGGACTCTGATATCTCGTGGGCGCTCCCAGTACGACCCGAACTCCCGAATCAGGTCCATGCTGGCCGAATACGACAAAGCCTTCTCCCAGAGACCTGCGCCCCCCCTCGCGGAAATGGACCACACGGGGAAGGGCGGATACGAGGCGGCATTAACACGTTGCTTGCTGCATCCTGGCCACCTTATGCCGTCACGAGGTAGCATCGCATCGCGTGCGGACTGCTGATGAACCGCGTTCCGCCATCGGGGCTCATGCACGGGGCTGCATTGGCTGCACGCGCAGTGATAAGTCCGCCTGTAACACCTTCCCGCCAGACTATCGTGGCTTTCGAGACGGGTGTTCGTCGTGCGGCGGGTGCCCGTGCAAAGACACCACGCTCTGGTGACGATTCGAGGCTTGACATTACTCGGTGCCTCAAGCAATGGCTCTCCGCGAAACCCGGGAGTGAGCAATTAAAAATGCCAGCAGTTTTGGGGTACCGGGGGTTAGATGCGGGGCCCAGCACTGAGCCCGTGGAGTTGGCGCCGTCTTCATTAAGCAAAGTCCTGTAATAAATGCCAGTTGACAGGCGGCGGGGTTGGTGGCGAGCAGCTGCAAGGTATCGTCACCGCCTTCGCGAGAGCAGGAGCCAACACAGTCCGATAAGACTGAAACGACGGGGGACTGACTCTTGTGGTGTCGACTGCCCACAACTTTCCCTCTCGGCCTCCCTCCCCTCTCCCTCTTCTTTCCATGAACTCCCATCAAGGTACCTTCAGCCCCCGACAACATAGTTTTCAGTATTCGCTGCCGCTGCCGCTGCAATCGTATACCACGGTTCAGGGGGATCCATGGTTCGAGCGGAACCATCGTCGCCGCGTCAATTTGCCCAAAGTTTAGCTCTAAAATCCCCTCGTGATACTCTGACATTTTCCCCCCCCACCATTCCCCTACCCTACCCCCTGTCCCTGACCTGACTGGACGTCGGTGACACCGTCAAAAGCAACCAACGACGGAAGCTTTGTTCTAGCTGGCCTCGTGACGAGAGAGCGACTCAAATTCGAGCCATTCCCCCCCGTACCATCGATTCTCCTTCCCCCGCCCCGCGCACGAGCAATACTTTCATCTGGCCTCACTTGTAGAGACGAGGTTCATTGCGCTTCTCCTGCAAATCGCCCCGCCGCTGGTACCCTGCTTCGAACGACACAGTTGACAGTGACAGCTTGTCTCAGACAACGTTCACAGACAATGACCGGGACTGGAACAGGAACGATGGGCCACCGGACACGCACCTCGGAAGACTTTGGCGTGTTCGACGATGCCAAAACATATTACATGACGGAGGAGAGGCATCATGTTCGATTTGGGTCACGGACACGAACATATTCTCAGGTATTTCGCAACGATAGGGCCTCTTGAACCGGGAACTTTTCTGATTGGCTAAAATGTTTCCAGAACAGCTTGGCGAGACAATTCGAGCGAAATGGCACACGCGAGCCATTCCGCAGAGGCAGTCATGGTATGCTTTGTCCATCATGAAGCCAGTCATAGGCCAATCGCTGTTCTCTGTCTGCCTTTTTTATTTTTTTCGTCTTTTTTTTCTCTTTGCCAAGACGCTGACGTTTATCCTTCTCCAGATGAGAGTTCTCTAGCGCAAGGGCGTCGATTCCTCATTCAAGTCGAGCCCACATTGGAGAGCTTACAGGCCCAGGAAGACACGGACGGTAATATGCAAATCACCATAGAAGACGAAGGACCAAAGGTGCTCTCTCTACGAACAGCGGCATCTGCCGGTCACAATCGATTCGAAGTACGGGGAACGTACATGCTCTCCAATCTGCTTCAAGAATTGACACTGGCAAAAGAATATGGACGAAAGCAAATTATTCTCGACGAAGGGCGACTGAACGAGAACCCGGTTGACCGTCTCTCACGGCTCATCCGTGATCACTTCTGGGACGGCCTGACGAGGCGCATCGACGCATCGAGCATTGAGGTCGCTGCCCGGGACCCGAAAGACTGGACTGACGATCCCCGCCCACGAATCTACGTTCCATCCGGCGTGCCCACACAATACGAATACTACAAACAGGTGGCTCAAGACCGGCCCGAACTCCGACTGGATGTACAGCTGTTGCCGGACAAGATAACGCCCGAGTTGATACGAGACATGAATGAAAAACCCGGGCTATTGGCCGTCGAGACGGAAGAGGTAGTGGATCCAGTGACCGGCAAGAGAACATTGCAGGGCCTCCCCTTTGTGGTCCCCGGAGGACGTTTCAACGAATTGTACGGTTGGGACAGCTACATGGAATCGCTTGGTCTGTTAGTCAATGACCGAGTTGACTTGGCCAAGTCGATGGTCCTGAACTTTTGCTTCTGCATCGAACACTACGGCAAGATTCTCAACGCTACTCGGTCATACTACCTAGGCCGATCGCAGCCGCCTTTTCTGACAGACATGGCTCTTCGCGTATACGAGAAGATCAAGCACGAGCCAGATGCCAAAGAATTTTTGCGACGATCGATATTGGCAGCCATTAAAGAGTATCACAGTGTCTGGATGTGCGAGCCTCGGTTCGATGCGGCCACGGGTTTGTCGCGATACCGACCCGAGGGTCTGGGAGTTCCGCCAGAGACGGAAGCGGGACACTTTGTACACATTCT
The DNA here is from genome assembly GCA_030783925.1 of Aschersonia sp. MBC 735. Lineage (NCBI taxonomy): Eukaryota > Fungi > Ascomycota > Sordariomycetes > Hypocreales > Clavicipitaceae > Aschersonia > Aschersonia sp. MBC 735. The sequence goes on along the minus strand of JARJRV010000137.1, from coordinate 7,530 downwards.
GGAGCCTTACATTGCGAAGCACAAGATGGAATTCAAGGAGTTCGTGGACGCCTACAACCATGGTCGAGTCCATGAGCCCGAGCTGGACAATTACTTTATGCATGACCGTGCAGTCCGAGAATCGGGACACGACACCACATACCGGTTCGAGGGCATCTGCGCCGACCTAGCTACCATCGACCTGAACTCGTTGCTGTTCAAGTACGAGACCGATATTGCGCGTACTATCCGCAGCGTATTTGGTGACAAATTGGTGATACCAGCAGCTTTTTGTGGCGGAACACCTTACCAGCCAGGGGAGGTGCTGACATCGGCAGCGTGGGATCGGCGGGCCAAGCGGCGTAAGTTGACGGTGGACAAGCTCATGTGGGACGAAGAGCAGGGAGTCTTTTTTGACTACAATACGGCCAAGCGTGAGCGCTGCAATTACGAAAGCTCGACGACCTTTTGGGCACTGTGGGCGGGCATCGCCACACCGAAGCAGGCGGCCGACATGGTCAAGAAGGGTCTGCCGCGATTCGAGGCGTACGGCGGCCTGCTGGCAGGGACGGAGAAGTCGCGCGGCGCGATCGGACTAGAGCGGCCTAACCGGCAGTGGGATTATCCGTACGGCTGGGCACCGCAGCAGATGCTGGCTTGGACGGGTCTGCTGCGATACAGCTTTACCGAGGAAGCAGAGCGACTGGCATACAAATGGCTGTTCATGATCACCAAGGCGTTTGTGGACTTCAACGGTGTTGTTGTGGAGAAGTATGATGTGACGCGGCCGGTTGACCCTCACCGAGTCGACGCCGAATACGGTAACCAAGGACTGGACTTCAAAGGTGTTGCCAAGGAAGGGTACGTCTCATGCTGTGCCGGATCCCTGATCCCTTTGTCCGGCTTTTCATCCATTTTTCATGTCACATGCACAACGCTCCGTTTTCATGCCTCCCGCATCAATGCTATGGCTGCTGACAATGATGATGACAGGTTTGGCTGGGTCAATGCGAGTTATGTGTACGGCCTGCAGATCGTGAACGCGCACATGCGTCGAGCCTTGGGAACACTGACGCCGTATCCGACATTCATCAAGGCGATCGAGTCGAGCATGGAGAAGGACTTGGCCGGTTTGTCCGTCAGTTGAAGCAGCAGCAGGCGTCTTTGAGGAGGCGCAGGAAGGAGAGGCTGGCAATAACTTGTGGGTTGAAGAGAGCAGTTCAAAAGAAGGAGAGTTTGGCGATCATCAATGGCTTGAAGTAAAGGTATGTGGAGCTGCATGGCTAGAGGAGCAGTGTTGGGTTTCCTTTGTTATTTTCTTTTGTTATTTTCTTTTGTCTGCACAGCATTTGTCCATGAATGATTCATAGAAACATGAGACGTCATGCGTAGACTACAAGCCGTTGATGTACAATCTCGCATCGTGACAAGTGAGTGACGATGGCTGCGATGGAGTGTCAACGGTCAAGCCGGGGCTAGCACATGCCGTGAGTCGACGGTGGTCCGAGGCTAACACGCATGACCAACGGGGGAATCTATGTGGCCAGGGCACGTCACATGTCGAAACATCCCCGGTAGTCCGGGGTGGCTCCACCGCATTATGGACAGGCTGAAAGGGCAAACGAAGAGGCAACTTATTGCAGGCTGAGAAAGACCGACATGGCGCGAGAAATGAAACAGCAGAAAGTTCTATTTCGACTCTCTTGATGATGCCTAATATTGGCATGGCTCCTTGTCGTTGAAGCACTGCGATTTTCATAGACGTGAGGGCGTTATTCCCGGGCTGAGAAGTGCCCCGCAGACGGATGCTCCATTGGGCCGAAGTAGCGGGGAGGGTGGGCCGAGGGGGCCAATGGGCTGCCGCTGCTTATCCCGAGGTGTTGGAGGCGTATAAGTCATATGCTTTTGGGGGGGGGGAAAGGAGAAGAACGCCAAGTCCAAGACGAGTGAACCATTTCTTTGACAAATCTACATTTTCTGTTGATTCGGTGCCTTTGGTTGTTTTCTTTGCGAAAAAAAGACCAAATCAAGCTGTTGTTGATACGAGACCATCATGGCGGCGAACAACATGCTCGGCACGGCCGTGAATCCCGATGTGGAGGATGCGCTGTTCGCGCGGGAGGTGGACGAGGTGAAGACGTGGTGGAGGGATTCGCGATGGCGCTTCACCAAGCGACCGTTTACGGCGGAGCAGATCGTGGCCAAGAGGGGGCATTTGAAGATTGAGTATCCGAGCGGTGCGCAGGCCAAGAAGCTATGGGGCATCTTGGAGGCGCGGTTCAAGGTATGTCGCTTCGGTGGCGATGGTGATGGCGATTTTGCTGACGGTGGTTTGTGGTGCAGAACAAAGACGCATCGTACACGTATGGGTGTCTTGAGCCGACCATGGTTACCCAGATGGCCAAGTACCTCGACACGGTGTATGTGTCGGGGTGGCAGTCTTCGTCTACGGCGTCGGCGTCGGACGAGCCTGGGCCGGATTTGGCGGATTACCCGTACACGACGGTGCCGAATAAGGTCGGCCATCTGTTCATGGCGCAGCTGTTTCACGATCGGAAGCAGCGCCAGGAGCGGCTTTCCTTCACAAAGACGGACCGTGCCAAGGTCGCCAACGTCGACTACCTGAGGCCGATCATTGCTGATGCTGACACGGGTCACGGCGGGCTCACGGCCGTCATGAAGCTCACGAAGCTGTTTGTCGAGAAGGGTGCCGCGGGAATCCACATTGAGGATCAGGCGCCTGGTACCAAGAAGTGCGGCCACATGGCCGGCAAGGTGCTGGTGCCTATCAGCGAGCATATCAGTCGACTGGTGGCAATTCGGGCGCAGGCCGACATCATGGGTAAGTCTTTTTATTCCTCCGATGCGAAGACACAATTGCAAAAAGTTGATCACCACTGACGCATCTCCTGTCCAGGCTCGGACCTCATTGCCGTGGCACGTACTGACGCCGAGGCCGCCACGCTGATCACCACGACCATTGACCCGCGCGACCACGCCTTCATTCTCGGGTCGACCAACGCCAACCTCCAGCCGCTCAACGACCTGATGATGGCTGCCGAGAAGGCCGGCAAAGTGGGTGACGCACTGCAACAGATCGAGGACGAGTGGCTCGCGTCAGCCAAGCTGCTGCGCTTCGACGAGGCGGTCCTCGCAGCCATCGACAACGGCAGCTTCGTGCAAAGCGCGTCTCTCAAGGCCCAATACACTGCCCAAAGCAAAGGCAAGTCCCTGGGCGAGGCGCGTGCCCTGGCCCGGTCCCTGCTCGGCGTCGACGTCTTCTTCGACTGGGACAGCCCACGTACACGCGAGGGATACTACCGACTGAAGGGCGGGTGCGACTGTGCCATCAACCGTGCCGTGGCCTACGCGCCATACTGTGACGCCGTGTGGATGGAGTCGAAGCTGCCCGACTTTGCCCAGGCCAAGGAGTTTGCTGATGGCGTTCACGCCGTCCACCCAGAGCAGAAGCTGGCGTATAATCTCAGCCCGTCCTTCAATTGGAAGACGGCCATGGCGCGGGCCGAGCAGGAGACGTACATCCAGAGGCTGGCCCAGCTGGGCTACTGCTGGCAGTTCATCACGCTGGCTGGCCTGCACACCACGGCCCTCATCAGCGACAAGTTCGCCAGTGCCTTTGCCAAGCACGGCATGCGTGCGTACGGAGAGCTGGTGCAGGAGCCCGAGATGGAGTTGGGGGTCGATGTCGTCAAGCACCAGAAATGGAGTGGTGCCACGTACGTCGATGAGCTGCAAAAGATGGTCACCGGCGGTGTGAGCTCGACGGCTGCCATGGGCAAGGGTGTCACCGAGGATCAATTCCACTAGATGTTGTATGTATTTGGTTGTGTTTTGTGTCCAACCGATTGACTTTTGTTTCAATTTTCGTGCGTGGAGGAAGGCAGGCGGCGTGCATGATCGGGCATGTTTGTGCAGTGAGACGGCTCACGTGCGCCGCGGCTTCCTGTATTTGGCATCTCTCGTAAACCTCTGCCTTGACACTGCTATGCATGAACACCAGCCTCCCCTAATGTAATCATCCATGTCAATTTTGGTCATACATTTACCAAAAACAACTTCTTTCGTCCAAAGTCAAATGCGTGGATCAGGAACTGTGCGCGCACTTCCCGGCCTGCCCTGATCGTCGTTTCATACAGGGTAAGCCCCTACCACATATCGTACATGGCAGAAAACACTCTGACCAACAACAAGAGAATTTCCCCTCATGCCGAGCACGACGGGCCGAAAGCCGTCGTCTTTCATCTCTCATTTTTCATCCTCATCTCCGTCATTTTTGCCCGGAATCGTTAAAGTACCATCATCACGTGGCCGTCAACATGCCGACGGCTGCAAATCACTCCTCCTTCCTTCCCAAAGAAGGACCGTGCCATCACGGTCCTGCTCGTTTCGTGCGAGAGGCAAGGGGACAACAGAAACAAATGCTGCTATAAGATGCTTCCGTTTGCTGATTTCCGCGTACATATCTAGGACAGCAGACCCTGAGGGCATGATGCGTCCAGGCTGGCAGCAAGCAGCAAACCAATGCATGTTGCCCTCTTTGACACTGCACAACGCAGGGCAGTAAAATGGTGATGCTTGACATTGCTCGACATAATACCGCCGGGGTACACTGTTACGTCAGATACACATTGATGGCCCTCCATTCGTCCACAAGAAAACCGTCCTATATCACGCTGCATCGGGTATAAAGCAACCAATGGTGGTGGTGGTGATGCCGCTGCTGCTGCTGCCACTCCGCCTCCGAAGACAACGCCTTTGCGCATGTATCGCTGCTCGAAACGAGACAAGATGATGATGATGAAAAGAAAAAAAAAGTAGTAATAGAAAAGAAGACACGAAGGAACGAGAGAAAAGAAGAAAAGATAGAAGGGAAAGATGGGATGAAAGGTCGATGAGAAAAAAAGAAAGCAATAAAGAAAGCAAAATTTGAGCCGGCACAGACGGCGCGACAATTTCTTTCAGTCTGCCTCGGCGAGTTGCATGATCAATCTCGCGGCCATGTCGAGAAACGGAAAGGGGCTCGTCACCTCCTTTTCCTCGTGCAATCTGCCGTCCGGTGTTTCGTATCCTGAGCACTTGAAGTCAACCAGATACACACCTGGCTCCATCTCGTAAATTTGTATATCGAGATGGAGGGCAAATGTCGCCTGAGGCTGGACTTTATCTGCCGTTACCACGTGGGCGCTGTCCGGCGAGCCGTATAGCGCCTTATCGCTATCATCCGGCTGCGCATGAATATGCTTTCTAAGGGCTGACACAAGGACATTCGTCAGTATTGTCCTCCCTAGTGCACTTTATCGTCTAGGCTGAAGAATTTATTTGCAATGGAGGCAGCAGAGAAGATGAAAGAGAGAACCAAAAAGGGAGTGGGAGAGAGGGCTGACGTCAGACAGGCCGACTTACTTGATGAGTCCCATCGCACCTTGATATGCCATGGATCTGCCGGCAGATCGTAACGCTTGCCAGGATCGAGGCTCGCACTAGAGTCCCGTTGGAGCGGTGCGCCCTCGTATTCCTCGTTGGCGAAGCTGCCGTCTCCGCTCGGCGACTCGCTGCTCTTATTCCGACCTCGGCTATAGTCCTCATCCGGGAGGTACTTGGCACCCAGCTTGTTCAGCGCTTTATGGATGCAGAGCAGCGCCTCCCAGGGTGCGTTCCGCGATCGGATACCGAACTGCCACCGGACCGGCTTCGATTTCTTGGGTGGGTTAATGGGTGTCATGCCTTGGGGACGCTTGCTGCCGTCGTCACGTATTTGGGCACCGCGCGCGTGTGGTCTCAGTCGTCGGGCTGCCTCCTCCTTTTCTGCATCTGTCCTTGCAGCTTGCGGTTCGTCGTTGAAGGCCGCCACTGCCGACGGTTGCGCTTCCAGACCTGCCTTTTGCCTTTCGATGAAGTCTTTGTGATATGTCGGCAGGCTGGTTGGCAGAATGCCTACTTTGCTGACATAGGGTCTTGAGACCACGGGGAGCGAGGCACCCGACCGGGCTGACGACATGCTCATCATCGGACTCGCGGCCTCTTCCGCGTCGGGCGTAACGGATTCCTGGCCCTCTGCAAACAAGTAAGTTTCGACAGAAGAGGGGAAAAAGACAGGTAAAAGGATAAGGAAAGGCGGAGTTCGGGAAAGCACATACGAGTGACCTGCATCATCTTGTTTTCTCTAACAATCATGTATGCGTCCTTGATGGCTGACGGCTCCTCGGACTGGAGAGCTTCTTCGACATCAGTCTTGCCGTAACCCATCGTCTTGCTGATCTTGTCGGTGACCTCGTTGTGAAGCTTTTCCTGGACCTGCACGGGAGCATTGGGCGCAATGTCCTGCTTCTTGATGGCCTTGTTGGGATCAACCCCCGTGTTCAAGAACTCCTCAACTGGAGGCTGGAGATAGGGCGGCAGATCGGTTAAAAACCATGGGTCCTGTCGAATCTCTTCAATGGTCGCCCTCTGCACAGGATTTACCACCAGCATTCTCTTGATCAGGCTAGCTGCCCCAGAAGGCATCCACTGGGGTATGCTGTAGGTGCCGCGGGCTATCTTCGCAAAGAGGCTCGGGATGTGCTCATCGTCAAAAGGCAGTCGACCGACGAGGAGGACGTAAAGGATTACACCACAACTCCACACGTCGACCTCGGGGCCGGCATACAGCTTCCCACCGATGACCTCTGGAGCCGCATAGTTGGGACTTCCACAACTCGTCTTGAGGAAGTTGCCGTCGGTCATGATATTACTGAGACCGAAATCGGCAATCTTGACGTTTAGGTTATCGTCCAGCAAAAGATTCTCGGGTTTGAGGTCGCGGTGAACGATCTTGTGTCGATGACAGTACTCGACAGCACACAGCATCTGCTGAAAGAAGCGACGGGCCTCAGGCTCCTTCATGCGACCATTCTGGACGATATAATCAAAGAGCTCTCCTGCGGCATACTCGAGTACCATGATTATTTCCGTGTTGGTTTTGATGACGGTGAATCTGCAGGAATCAGTCGAAGTGCCACGGGTGCCACAGCTACAACATCGCCTGCAAGCAGCGAAAGAAAAGGAAGAAAAAGAAGACCTACAGCTTGATGATGTGTGGGTGACGAAGAAGTTGTAGGTACTCAATCTCTCGCTCGACGCGGCCGGCCATGTCTCGGCTGATGAGCTTCTTTCGGGCAATGATCTTGAGGGCGACTTGCTGCCCCGTGCCCTGATGGATGGCCAATCTGACTTTACCAAAAGAGCCTTCTCCCAGGGTCCGGACGATCTTGTAGGCGCCAATGCGCTGCTCGGTCTTTGATTTTTCGCGGGTCGTTGAGGGGTTCATCGCACCGTGTCGACCACTGGCGGACCGTGGCGAGTGGACAGCATCGCCGCGGGCCTGATGGCGATGATGATGTGAGGAGGCAGCTTGTTGTTGATCTTGCTGCTGCTGCTGCTGTAGACGTCGGACGTGGGATGAAGACAAGGAGATGGTGAGCTCCTCGTCTTCGAAGCCTCCTCGAGGAGCCATGCGGGCGTGGCTTGGACGGGAAGAGAGAGAGAAGGGGG
>JARJRV010000136.1:0-64157 GCA_030783925.1 Aschersonia sp. MBC 735 | reverse complement strand
CCAATTTTATCATCAATTTGAATAGCTCGGGCGCGCGCGCTGCTAATTCGGCCAAAAACGCGATTTCCGTTGTTTTCGTTAAATGTGTTCACATTGATCGGTCCGACTAGTTATTCCGGGCTATCTAGGCGTTCTAACTACTATCTCATCAAGGGTCTCATCAGGGCTCGAAGACAGGGCAGCAGGCACGTTTTCTATGGCCTGTCTTGTTGCTGTTCTTGTTTCCCTTGTGTTCACACCTATTCTTGATCGACCTTGTGACCTGATAGAACCTCTTGGCCTGCCTCGTGTCGTAGAACCAATAGGATGCTAGTAAAATGGGTGTGAAGGTATGGTTCGTATGATGTGGCCGTATTAATAAGGCGGGTACAGCGCCGAGTATTGATTTTTTACAGCGCCGAGTAGGAAAAGCCCCTTAAACGGTCACTCTCGAGCAACTGTGGGGGCGCACAGAGCGGCTGCTCTGTCTCGTCCATTGACCCCGCCCGCGCACCGCCTCGGTTGCATCATTATGCGAGCAAAAAGGGTCGCACCTGTCCGGCCAATCACCACGATAAGGTATGTATGATTTGAGGACATTCAATGTCTTTGATAAATTGGAATGGGTGGAGGTGCATCTCGAAACAAGTTCCGTCTTGGGCGGATACGCAAAATACTATACGTCGTGTACTTCATCTTAAGCAGAGAGGTTCATACAAGAGCATGTATGTACTTATGCAATGCGGCTGACATCGTGCCCCGACGGGATGATCTAGATCGACCATCTACTATATCTGCAAAGTCAATATCATGATACCTTCCTCTTCAGGGCAATTCTGCGCAAAGCCGGAGAGCTGCGAGCATCAACGCGCGGCGGTATTATTACCGGAGACAGCAGCTCGCAGCCGCGGGTCTGCTCTACGCGAGTTCAGTACTCCTGAGTCTGTCCACAAAGAATTTAAGCCCGACACTTTGCAGCATCGTCACATCTGCAGCTGTATTCGCCGCGACAATTGGCGATTCATCGCCTTGCTTACTGAATTACTTACATACACCCACTGTGTAGTAGGTGCACGGCACCCCGGGTTGTACGAGGATGGACCGTGTCGTACAAGACACCTCATACGAGACACGAGAATGGTTGACCCTTAAATCGGAACCGTTGCGTTCACGCTCGATGCCGTTGGCTCGGGCCCAGGCTAATGAAATAGACACAAGCAATTCGTACTCGCCGTGGCTTATTGCGATGTGAGGGCCGCGCCGATGCGTAACACTTCACTCTGTAGCCCGTACTCCAAGCGTCAAAAACACGTGCGGGCCAACGAATTGTTTGTTGGCCAGGCCTTGTCCTTATCATGATTGCTGTGGGGTATGTTGCTCAAGACTGCGCCGCGCTCGAAATTTTGAGTTTCGAGACGCCGGTCGCAGAAGGCTGGATGCACGTTCGCAGCCTCAACAAACGAAAATAGGGCACCAGGCCCCCTTTTCCCATCCACCGTGGCTGCTGAAATATGGAACAGGAGATAAGGAGCCACAAATAGAACGCTTCCGCTAGCATTTGACGTGCAAACCGGAGGTGCTCTCCGCTGTTCCTTCTGAAAGACAAAACATCAGGAGCAGTCGCTGCTATCGGGGTCCTGAGGCGTCCGAGGTGAAGCCTAACTAGTAAGTAGGTAGGTTTTGATCGCTTCGAAAATATTATTGCTTATAAACTCGAGAGGCGGGAAGCGAAATAGCCGGGGGTGGGTCGTGCAATTGACTAGGGGGCGGGTTGTTCTGACAAAAGGATCGTGGTCATAGAATCCCACGTGCGGAGAAGAATTCGACCGACAGAAAGCTGAATTCTTCTTGGGTTGTGCCCCAACGAATTGGCGTTCTGACAGGAGTGCGCGTCCCTGGATGATCGACATATTAGAGAAGTACGGGAGACATGCCTATACCACGGGTCTCGCGATGGCACCACTGTCATTGCCTCGTGACCACAAGTTGGATACTCCTCGCTCCGTACAAGCGCACAAAGTCAGTCCGGAGTACCTGGAAACTTCCGCCCCTCATCCGACCATCTTCTCATCTGGATCGAGTGGCGGCCAGAGGTCCACTCCGCCAAACACCAGTTGGCTCAGTTGGCTGAAGTTCAGGTGGGCGATGCTCGGGTGGTGCGTTGCCAATCAGGAAGCTTGCTGCCCGAGCTCTCGGTGCCTCTTGCCGTTTTCGCTTCGCCAGCCGCAGCCTAACCAGAGGCCCCAGTCGGATCTGACCCAAACATCGGTTCGCAGAGCTGCTGCTCCAACCATGGGAGCGACCACGATCCCTTCCTGCTGCCATTCTACAGAATGCCACCGAGGCGCTGGCAAACGCTTCAACCATTCCACCGTTTTGTTCGCATGGCCTTACCAGGCCGGAGTCCCATCCGCTGAGAGAGAGTGGCCTAGAGAAGCACCAAACTTGGGTTAGCCACGTAGCAATGAGTTGCGCTTGAGCCTACCTTCTGTCGTTCGTTGCCTTTTTTTTTTTTTTTTTTTTGGCGGAGCGGACGTCGGCCTCTCGCCCAAAAGAGTAATACACCCGTTTCTTGTCATCCTACCCCTACATTCACCTCGTTCTATTGTCCTTCGATCGACTTCACGCAGATCTTGCATCCATGCCGAGGTGACGGAGCACGAGGGCACCATTCTGTGTAACGGAAACCGCTTTCGGCGAAGAGGCTTTTCCTTGGAAAGTACCACCAGCGCCCACGGGGCTCTTTTTTCTTTTCAGGCATCATCACCACCGACACAGACGCAGCGACTAGTCGCCATCGACTCACCATGAGAGGCGCTTTCACTGGTCCCTTGGCCCTGCTGGCTGCACGCCAGAGCCTACCGCAGATCGAGGCCGGCGACGACATCGGAGGCTGCGCAGGATCTGGCTTATACATGATTTCTGTCCGCGGTACGGGAGAGTTACCGGGCATTGGCTTCGCCGGCACCTTCATCGGTAAACCGATCAAGGACGTGATCAAGGGCTCAAAGGTTGTGAGCCTGGACTATCCCGCTACGCTCGCTGAACCCAACTACATGATCTCATCTGCCAATGGCACCCAGAGTCTCAAGAGCCTTATCAATAGCCATGTCGAGGCCTGTCCCCAAGACAAGATAGCCATTCTCGGCTATTCACAAGGCGCGCAGGTGACTATGGACGTGTTGTGTGGTGCAGCGGAGAATGGCTTCGCAGCAAGCCCTCCAATCGCTTCAGATAAGATTGACAAGCACAGTAAGCAACGCGTCGATTTGAAAAACTCGTAAGTAGTAAGCGGACTAATGGATCAAAATTTCCACCAGTTGTGGCCGTTGCGCTCTTTGGCGATCCAAGTCACATCGCCAATCTCACATATGACAGAGGTTCTAGCATCAGGGACGGTGTATGTTGCGCTCATCTGCTTTCAGCGTTGTCCCAGTCATCACACAGAGATGCTTTGGACTGACCAACTCGTTTCAGATCTTCCCACGGACCAACTTGGAAACTTGTGCAAAGTATTCCCACATGATAGCTTCCTGGTGCGACACTGGCGACGTTTATTGTGACCTTGGCCTTGATATGGCTGTTCATGGCTCGTACTTTGTCAAATACGGCCTCGAAACTATCGATTTTATCGTGAACAACTACAAGGCCGCCATGTTTGACGGCGGCAGCAACGGCAATGCCACCAGTACCAGCAATGGCACTGGTATCAGCACAAGTAGCGGCACAGGCAATGGTACCAGCTCCATTGCCAGCGCCAGCACAACCAGCTTCACGAACTTAACTTCACCGACGGACGCAGTCTCGACCACCGCTTCATCCACTAATGGGGCGCAGTCCACCGGCTCTGCCACCACCAGCGGCATTGCTGCTACCACGTCGAAACCCGGCGCTGCCAGTGCCTTGCAGGTTGCCAGCAGAGGCTTGTCCATTGCCCTGCCGCTTGCTCTGGCGGCTCTCTTCCAACTGCTGTAAATATGACGCGCATACATTTCATGATGGTGACGAGACCTTCAAATTTTGAGATGTGGGTGGGCTGGCTTTGACAGGATGAGATGTTCAATTGTTAGGATCCACGAGAGCATAATACCATTATATCACAGGGCGTGGGTGCATCCACTATAGAGATGCGCAATAACAACGGTATATTATGTTATGGCACGAAACGCCGTGACGGTCTCATTTGAGAGGTGCTCTTACAATCGTGCCACCGGTTGCTGGGCAAGGTCCTGTGCCGCTGTTTGGCGAATCCATTCATTGAACTGCAGCCACTCTCACAACACGATCCGCACATGCCAATAGATGAGACGAAGTGCAAAACATGCTGAGCACTTCCACAATGTCCATTGAAGCACGCGTCTACATGTCGGTTGGGAATGCGTCGCCGGAGGTGCATGGCCAGCTTGTAGCGCTTCACTGATTGATGTCGTGGTGTCGTGGGGAGGTGTGTCGAAGCAATTGACATAAAACTGCAGTACTCCGCACGGAGTAGAGAATGATGCTTTGTTGCGCAAGTCGTGGTGATGAGGCGGGCCAATAGTTCACTGTGCGGCGTTGACAGAGCAGGAGACAGCGTCGCCTGTTTCGTGGAAGATGAAATGAGATACTGTGCCGGCTTTCAGGTGCAGCATCCAACTTCGGTAAAGGCGTTCAATGACGCGGCGTTCAATGACGTGATATGTTGGACGACGATACTTTCCGCGCAGCATCAATGGAAGAGTGTAGTGAGGGGAGGCATGATTTGCCCGACATCGGCGTTTCGCAGCCTTGGGGAAGTGAAGAGCTTTTCTAGGCGTTGACGTACCTCATCACGCTGGGAGGCGAAGGCGGCACAAAGTCTGATGACGGACTGCAAAGGCCTTCTTGTTCAAGAGCGAAGAGCATGACGGCACAACTGGTTGATAAAAAATAACAGAGACTGGGATTGCCTTTGTTTCAAGGGCGGAGAAGGTGACGGCACACCGTTCAAAAAAACAATGGTGACAGACTGGGATTGTCTTCGTAGCAAGGGCGAAGAAGGTGACGTCCGATTCAAAGAAAAACCTGATAGACTGCGAATGCCTTTGATTGTCCAAGCGGCGAAGAGCGTGACGGCACAAACTCCAATCGAGAGTAAAACACAACGACCTTGCGAATGCCGTTTTCATAAGGGCGAAGAACGTGGTGGCATAGATTCCCGAGGAAAAAATGACTGCCATTGCCTTTGACTCAAGCGCGAAGAACGGGCACAAACTCCAGCTGAGAAATAATGACAGACTGTGAGGGCTTTCTTTCCAGAGGCGAAGAACATGACCGTTGGACACAACGTCACCCCCCGCTGACGACAAAGCAACCTTCTCTCCGCTCCAACACCCCTCACACCCCTCACGCAGCCGAATCCGCCAGAGCGTAACCCTTCAGCGCCACGGGCTGCGCCGTCGTAAACTTTGGAATATCCGCAAAGACGACCGCGCCATGCGGCCCCTTGGAGGCGGCTTCCCAGGCGTCCAACGAATGCCACTTCAAGATGGCCTGCACCTGGTAGGGCTGGTCGGGGCCGAACTGGGTGATTTCCCAGCTACGGAGGCCGTCTTGGCGCCATTGTCTGCTTTGGTTAGGGGGGGACGGGAACGAGTAAAGAACGTGATGAGTAAGGGGGACTCACGCGCTGACGAGGGGCATATGCGTCTTGAGGTAGTACATGAGGTCGAAGTCGTGGCCGGATGGATAGAGGATGGTGACGGAAGCCATGGCGATGGGATGAGAAGGGGAGGAGGGCGAGTAGGAATGTGTTTTTGGCGGGTTGGGGAAGCTGGGACGGGACGGTATTTAAGGCACTGGGATTGGCGCGGGGATGCTTGGCGCTGCAATATGACGCTTGGTTGGGGAGGTTGCTTGCCGCAAGACGCGAGACTTTTTGCCGCGTCAGGAACCTTGCCGTGGGAATGGAGGCATTTTTGGCCCCATCGTGGGTGTGACGGCCTCCTCCCTTGCATGGTCTGTAATACCTGGGGCCATGGCCTGTTGATGGCGTAGTTTTCGTATCTTCAGCGGAAGCACCCCGCATCTTCGTCCAAAAGAGTCCGTGCTGCCATAGACGGCAACGGGAGGGCTCGTGAGTCGGCCGGAGGGCAGACATATCTCGAGATGCATACTCGGACTGCATCTGCATGACGTGCTCCTACTTCTTCCTTGTTCCTTGGGGGGACGAGTCACGAGCAGCGGCAGCAGCAGCAGCAGCAGACAATCATCAAAGCGGCATGGTATGCATTAATCTTGATTAGCTTCTCTGGTGTACGCAAACTGCAGAGCAACGCGACAATCTGCAATCGACCCGGCATCATTGAGACCATCTCCTCCCAAACGAACACGCACCCGACTCTTCAGGCAAGCACGCGCCGATCGCGTCCCACGTCCTTCACTTTGATGTCGCGCCACATGCCGACGGCAAAGATGGAAATGACCAGCACGCACGTGGCGGAAATCATCATAATCTTCTGCGCGTCTCCGTAGGCCTGCTCGATGGCAATGCGAACAGGAGAACCCACGGGATACGACAGCTGCTTCGTCAAACTTGCCACGATGGCGGGACCGTCCGCCTGCGCCTCGGGAGGCAAGTACGCGTAAATTCTCTGGGGAAACACGCTGTTCCAGATGGCGGTCGAGACGGTGCTCCCGATGGCGCCGCCAATCTGGGAGAACATGGCGAGCATGGCCAAGACGACGGCGACGTGCTTGTGGGCGACAGCGGCCATGACGGCCATTTGTTCGCAGATTGTGAGCGTGCCGCCTGCCAGGGCGATGAATATCTGAGCCATGACAATGTACCCGACGTGTTCTTGCGGCTGTCGGAAACGGATCATGAGGCCGACGCCGAGAATGTTCATGGGCACCCCAAAGTACAGCGCGAGCCATTTGAAGCGTCCGGTCAGGCGGATGAGCACACCGACGACCAGACCCCAGAAGCAACTGCCGACGTTGAAGATGCGGCCAACGTACGTCGCTTCCGTGACCGTCAGGCCGACAACCACCTGGAGGAAGGAGGAGAAGAAGGCCGACCAGATGAAAAAGGCGACGAAGAGGACCGCCACGAGGATGCACGCGCCCATGATAGTCCTGTCGATGAGCAGCTCAAAGGGAATGAACTTGACGGGCGCCAGCCACCTCTCATACAAGGCAAACACGACCAAGAGCACGATCCCAAACACCAGCATGCAAATGATCAGGGGCGCTCGCCAGCCCTCCGCCTGGTACGTGTAGATGTTGAACGGCAAGAGGAAGAGCGCCAATCCCGCCGCAGCGAGCAGCACGCCGAGGACGTCAAACTCAACGGCATAGTGCCGCACAGACTGCGCGAGACTCCGGCCAGACGCCACCTTGGGAGGTAGCACGCCCATCCTCCGGGCTTTGGCATGATTCCACCAAAAGAGGGCAAAGACCGGCGCGGTGACGACGGGCACGACGATGCAAAACGTCCCAAACGCCCATCTCCAGCCCTCGGTGCCGTTCCGCAGGAAGCCGGTCGCGGCCGGACCGCTCGTCCACGCTGTGATGATGAAGGGAGAGTTGGCAAAGGCGAAGACGAATGCCCGATTTTTGAGTTCTGACGTGTCAGCAATGAAGACTTGTAGACTGTACGCCACGCCGTTGAAGCTGAGAAAGAAGGCATATTAGCAAATTGACATGTTGCAAAGTGCGTGGCAGTTTCCCCCCTCGAAGTATAATTTTTAAATCTGGAAATAACCATCATTCTTACCCGATCCAGTAAAAGACCTGAGCGGCCGCGTAAGTTTCAACATTCTGGCAGGCAGCCATCATGATCAGACCCAGGACCATGAACCAGACAGTCAGGGCAAATCCCCGGGGACGGCCCCAAATATCGAGAATCTTGGCCAGAGGCAGCTTGATCAGCCCGCCGATGAGTTGCGCGAATACGCTCGTCGTCGCCGTGAGGCCGTGCTTCGAGAAGGAACTGGTGACGTAGGGCGTAAGAGAGAAGGACATGCCCGAGTGCATCGAATCGACGAAGTAAATGATCCAGATACTGTCTGCAGAGTCAGACAAGGCCAACCTAATGTGGAATTCTGATGCCGGTATTTTCCCGTAAATACTCGGGAGGTAAACGACTCACAGCACATAAGCTAGTATGATGTGCCACGCTTTCCAGACTCTCACGGTGGCTTCAATTTCCTTGACGCCTTCTTGGGTGTCATCCGAGTCGTACTCGCGGGACTCGACGTCTGTTGTGGTCCTGGTCTTGTCGACGGTAGGAGGCGCCTCGCTCCTAGGCTCAACGACAGCCCTGGACACAGGATCATCATCGCCCTCTCTGGCGAAAACCTTGGGGAAGAACATGGTGTCGATCGGAGGTGTGCGTCGACGGGTCGCGGCGCAATCCAGCATTCACCGTTCGTTGTAGAAGACAGACAAAATCCAGCGGATTGTGGGAGTCGGGGGCCAAAGCAGCTCTATATACCACGTTTTCGCATAGCCGTTCAGGTAAAATAAATCGTCACACCCTCAACCTCAAGCCAAGACGAAAAGAGCCCGGCACCCGCCCATCGACCCCATCAGGGTTTTTTCACGGGAAGGCGCACACCCCTCTCAAACCCGAAGCGACGCGAATACGAAGCCCTTTACCTCGGCGCCAGGCATCAAGTCCCGCCTCGCAAAGGCGAGGGTTAAACCCGGGTTGACCTGATTCCCCGCCCACTTCCCAACTATCAGATCATCTTATCTTATCTGATGGATGCCCTGGGCAAAACGACGCACGGTTTTTGCGCACCTGACTCGTACAGTGGGCACAAAAAAAATGAAAAAAGTGCTATTATTCCCGAGGTGGAACGATTCTAGAATTCCTTTGTTTCTTTCTGTATTGCGGTCCAGTTTTTAGCAGTCCGTCAATGTCGAGGCTGACCGTTTGGTTTTGGTAGGGGAGATGGCTGTGTGGCATTGGAATTTGGGTCTCAGACTTCTTTTTCTGCTTACTTTCTCTCTAGGCCTTCGAGAAGCGGATGCGTGCTGCCCGTTGGCGCAATTCTCATGGCCCAGTTTGTGTCGCTATAGACCGGGGACCCTACCATTGTTGGTCGCGCTCAAGATCCTGGCTTTTTTTTCTTCTGCTTCGCTTGGCGTGTTGGGGAAGCTGGGCCCCAGTCGTGGACCCTTTGATCGCGGTCTCGGGAATTGCAGGAATCTGCCTGAAGCACGTGGGTATTCAATCTTTTGCTGGTGCACAGGCTTGATCACGGACGTTGGCCGCTTGTAGGCAATACCGTCGGCAATGTCCAGGTCGAGCTCGACCAGGACTTGGCTGTACGGCCCATGCAATTCCCCATGTGCAGGGAGTCAAGGCAACGCTTCGGCTGTCTCGTTTCGAAATCCGATGCCCAAGGCGCCGAGGGCAGAATAGCGCAAGATCTGATAAGGTTTGCAAAGTGAGCACATAGTCGACAAAGTGACCATGGGTGATATGGCTCACTTGCATTTATCCTATTTAATGCAGGTATTGGTGGTCAATGGAGAGTTTCCAATGGCGCAATATTCGCCGAGGTTCGCAAAGTCAGCACATACCGGACAACGTGATCATGGGCTATTTGTGGACGACATTTGTCCAGTGGCCACTGATGTGTTGTCGCGCCAGCCTTGCAATCTCTCTTGCGTTGATATCGCTGATGCAGGCATTGATGCGATGATTGGAGAGCCCACCGTTTGCAAAGTTGGTCACGTATACCACAATGTCTCCACAGGTCATAAATAGAAAATACCTCTCCAGTGGTCTTCGATGTGTTCACAAGCTTGTCTTGCATGCTCTTTTTGCATGGACACTGCCCAATGCGGGCATTCATGATCGAAAAGCGTGCACGGAAGACTTGGCATCACAACCTGTAAAATGAATGTGCACGACCCCCTTCCGATGGGCCCAGACGGCGCTCTCGACGCCCACTGGCACTGGCTGCGAACCTCGAGGCAAGAGCATTGACGGTCTGCCAACTGCAGTGTCTAAAACTGTAAGCTGGACAGCTGCCAAAGGGCCCCACATTAGGTACTTTTAGGCAAGAAAGGGATGTCATCGCAATCATTACATTTTTGCCATTTCTGTGCAGATGATGCTTCGAATGTTCCAAGTATCAGCACAGCAAGTCAACGACTAGGCTGCTTGCGCATTGACTTGTCCCTCATGCTTGCCAACTTTGTTTTACAACATCGACCTTGCCAACGACTCTGTTGTGCTGCATTATCGGACAACATTCATGTCGCGATCCGAGGATATGCAGCAACCAGGTTGCGAACGACTCTGTTGTTTTGCATTCACAGGTAACAAACTCATTGCGATCTGAGGATTCATAGCATCGAACCCGCCAATGAATCGGGATTTCGCCTTTCTTGGGCAACATTCGTGTCGCGATCCGAGATGCGCCTACACCGCCTCGCAGACCGACTGTCCTTTGCAAATTGTATCATCAGCACCCGGTCTTTCATCTGTGACGGAGTCTGCATTCCGCCCTCCAAGAGCCATGGGAAAGCGACGAGCGAACTTGGGCGATGAAGTATGAGCGGCGTATCAGCACCGTTCCTCAGTCCCAGGGCAGCCTCCAATCCCTGCACATCTAGATCTGCGGCGAACATTCGCTCAGTCAGGGCTTGGCGTGCACGACATCCAAGGATGCACGAGGCTGCGTTGTGAAGCCATGACAAGGAAGACAAGATTCTTTCTTGAAAGCAAATGAAGAAGATGCACCAGACAGCCCGATGGTGATGAACAGGATGGTCACACGCGAATGCACCCAGTCATGAATGCGGGCTGGGCAGCAGTGAGTCACGCACGCCCTTGGCTCTCATTATTGTTCTTCGTACTTCTAGCCCCGAAAACGCCGTTCGTCGCACCGCCGTTCGTCCTCGGAAAAGCCCAATCAACGAGGCGTGAGCCATCACACCACAACTGAGCCGGCAGAAGTGGGAAAACTCACTCAGCGAATGTGCAGTCCGAGGCTGGGAGAGGGAAGAATTCGATCAAGACGAGCAGCGGTGACCCCCCCAAAAAAAAGAAAGAGAAGAAGCGAACCAACACGTCAAATTAAGCTCTTTATTAGCAAAACGGCACCAGCATCGAATCATGGGCGGCTCCGCCTTTGCAGCGCGCGACAAACCCCTCTCCACGCCACGTATGCCGAGAGACGTTTATGAAGCGGTCAGGAACCGCTGCCACGCCCTCCTACGCGAGCACTACCACCATGTGGCGTCGCCCATCGAGGGTCCCTCCAAAATAGACTTCGGGGACGTGGACATTTTCGTCTCGTGCCCCAAGAATGCGGGCAGCACGAGGGAAGAGCAGCTCAACAATGTGGTTTCGGTGCTGGGCGCATCCGATGCCATCCTCCAACAGGGCGAGACGTCGTCCAATCTCGCGATCCCGTGGCCCGACGACCCGCTGCACCACATCCAGGTGGACGTTCAGGTGTGCCACGACGAGCGGCACCTGGGGTGGTTGCTGTTCCGGCACAGCCACGGCGACTTCTGCAACATTGTAGGGTGGACGGTGCGGCCGTACGGGCTGACGCTGGACGAGAAGGCCCTGTGGGTGCGCATCCCCGAGGTGGAAGGCCTGGACAAGAAGCGCGCGCGGATCTTCTTGACGGCTGAGCCGGCCGAGGTGCTGGAGTTTCTGGACCTCAATGCCCGCGCGTGGCACACACCGTTTGGCTGTCTCGGTGACATGTTTGAGTATGTCGCGCAATGTCGCATGTTTTACGTACGGGCCAAGCAAGAGTTGAGGACGGATGTGGTCGAATCCCACGACAGACGACGCATGGCGCAGAGGCCCGCGTTTCGGCAATGGATGGATGGCTTTGTGGCCGAGTGCAGGGAGCAGGGGCGGTTCCTAAAACGTCGAACTTGCCGCGAGGAAGTCACGGACGAAGCATTACAGAAGTTTGGCGTGCGGGACGAGTTCTACGCCCGCAAGAGAGAGATGCTTCTCCAGCAGCAGCGCCAAGTCATCACCTCGACCGTGATCAAGGAAAGCCTTCCGCTGCCCGACGGGGCTGATCTGCAGGCTGTGCTCCATCGTTCGTGTCAGGTCAAGGCGTTCAAGTCGATCATCCTCGAGGGACACGACCGGTTTGGCGTGCCGCCCCCAGGCAACGACATGATGGACGAAGATGGGCTCTATGACATGGACAAAGTGAGGGCATTCATTGCAGAGAACAAGGACGAAGTCGGACGAGCGGCGATGGTTATGCACCGCCAGCGCCAGGCCGAAGCGATGGCGCTCAAGAAGCGCTCATGCAAAGACGAGGCAGATGCTCTCTCTAACAGCTCTAACAGGGAGGATAGGGAGGAAGGAGGCAAGGCGAGGAAGGGGGGTTGTATGCTCGCGGAACCATGTACATGATGGCTCTTCTTTTTCAGTCTTTCCCAACCCAAATTGGATGATGGTGATGTTTTATTTAGTTAGGACAGCGCCGACTACTCGTTCCAACCCGCCGTGAGCTTCCAAAGCCCGTCTCCCAAACAGTGCGCATCCTCCATCACAGGCCCCTTGCCCTTGGCCTTGACCTCATCAGTGCCAGCAACCAAGGTCCCGACAGCACACGCCGTCTCCTTGCCCTCGGCCACAACCACGACCGGCTCCCCCTTCCGCAACTCCCTACTCCATCGTCCATCCCCATCCACCCCCTGCTGCATCTCCTCGCCCTCCCCAAGCTCCTTCACGGCCCCCTCGACCGGCAACCGACCCCCCTTGGACGTCAGCCCCGGCGCCATGAGCGTCGCCCCCGACAACACGAAGCGTATCGCGCCCCGATCAATCCGCACGGTCGGAAACCCCTGCGGGAAGCGGTGCACCAGCTTCAGGTGCGGGATGAGCGTCGTCGTGTCCTGCTGGAAGAAGAGGGGCGTCGAGTCCAGCACGTACAGCGTCGTGCGGTCCGGCAGCTTCATGCTCTCGAGGGAGGCCTTTTTGGGCAGGATCTCGTCGATGTGAGGCGTGAGGAGCGGGTAGGTCGATAGGAGGGATTGGCGGAGGGAGCGCTGTACGGAGGATTTGAGCTTCTGCTTCGGGCCGGGGGAAATGCTGGGGGGTTTGAACCGTTAGGGCTGGTCTGTGGCGGGCACAGGTGGTGGCACGTACTCTTTTCTGAACATTGTGCTGGGTGTCTCTTGTAGAGATGGGGAGCACGAAGCAGTTCGTAGCTTGGGAGGGGGGAGCACGAAGCAATCCGTACGCAGCTTAGGTGTTGGGGGAGGGAGGGGTGATGAACGGGGCTTTGGAACGAGGTCGCATGGCGGGGTAATTTTTTTTCCCAGAACTCGTACGGAGGGAGCTCAAGCACGCTACTTTCTCGGGCCCCCCCGCTCGCGCGCAGCGGCGACATGGCGCACGGCGGGGAAGTCGGCGTCGCCCAAAGAGTCAGTCAATTCGGCCATGTGTCTATTTAAAATACAAGAATGCGCGCACCGCCTCGCGTCCACGTCCGTCGCGCTGCCATCTCGTCCCCGGTGTCGTCCTTAGCCATATGCGACATGCGTGACAGTGCCCTCCTCGTCCGTGTAGACATTGAGTCGCTCCTCACGATGGTCCCGCGTGACGACCTGGCCCGGGGCGACGACACGATGCACCTCGGGCAGTTCCTTTTTGCAAAAGTTCTGCAACAGGACAGGTCAGCTTACGGATATTCACCCTTCTCTTGGGCGGCTCACGTACAATCTCGTTGTGCTCCGTCTCGTGCAGCTTCTTGCCGACGAGCTTGTTCTGCCATTCCTCGGTGGCGTTGGACGAGCTGGTGGTGACGCCGGGAACGACCAGAGGCATGATTGGTGTTGAAGAGGGGGGGGATGGGGGAGCTGCACGTGCGTGGGAGTTTGATACGAGTTGATAGCGAAAGGTGATGGTCGAGGCAGACGGTGTATTGTGTTGTGATGAGTGCAAGTGACTGATTAGGTTGCGGGAGGTGCAGGAGTGGAAAGGTGATGATGAGGCGGACGATGACGTCGTCCTGGCGTGTGGTGAGAGGGTGTGGGGCCTGGTCCCTGTTTGGCTGACACCTTTTCTGCATGGCAACCTTGTTCTTTGAACTTTGCAATAATCCCTTGATGGAGGAGAGTGTTGGGTGACTCATGAGAATCATGCGTCTGGAAGTCGGCCGCAGCAAAAGAACTGGAAAATTCTTTTGGCGGGACGGCCATGTCCAATGGACACTTTGGACCAGGCAGAGTATAAGTGAGCGCCGGGATCCCAAGGGCATACTACAACTGCCTTGATCGCATAGCAGAATGCAAAACCAAACAGCTGTTTCCGTCCGCGGGCTGGACAAGCCGAATCAAACCTAGACATGGCCGGGCCCATCAAGTCGGTCGACGTTTGGCTTACAAACTGCTGACGAGTTTCGATCCCGCGGGCCAGGATCTCGATCAAAATCGCAAATCAAGCGCCCCCAACACCGTCTGTGGTGCCGCCACTCCTCACCCTGACATGAAGCGGAAGAAGAGAAAGGCAGGCCAAGTTGGCGTAGAGGTCGTGTCCATGGCGGGTGAGGTCAAAACAGGCCGATTTCTGACGGCGGCGCCAATACCACCCTGGGAACAACAATACAGCCCACGGGGAACATGGCGACGGGCAGCCACTTCTGCGACTAGACCGAGACGCCAAAGTGCGCCGACAGCGTGGACTCGGCGCCGCTGGGCAGCGATGACCGGGTGGTGACGTTGAAGTTGGAGGAGGGATGGCCCGTCACGGCCGTGAGTATGTGTGTGGCCTCTTTTTCTTCTTTTTGCGTGGGAGAGCAGCCGTCAAGTCAGGAATTTGTGTCTCTTTGTTGCCAAAGCCGTCTGAAGGTGTCGTTTTCGCACCGGCTAGAGCCGAGTTGGCGTCCTTGACGTCGCCTCCAGAGACCTGATGTCTTGGCTGGGCAATTGGGGCTGGATGCTGCCGATGACCTTCCACACCTTTGAGCCGATCCTGTTTCTTCCCAATTGACCGGTCTGCCTTGGCTGATCTATACAAAGTGCTCGAAGGATAATACGCCGAACAGAGGTGGTAAGAGGCAACTGCCACACATGCCCAGTTTTGCGCAGTGTCGCCACGTCTGCAACGAGATGTCTACTTCACTCTGACGAGAAGATACGTGATCGCAGTAATTGATGTGCTTGGATTATTGTGTCTCGTGTGCTCCGTGCTTGCTGCCCAGTCCAGACCAGTCCATACGCGGAGAGGGTGACTGTGTCATCGAACAAGACGGGGATTGAGATGATTTCTCCGCCCATCAGTCTTTCCAATCATTCATGGCCGCACTGCCTTTCTGACCACTTCATCTGTATGCACATGTGTGTCCTGTGCCGATTGAGTGCTCCGTGAGCAACATGTCCAGCGTTCCTTGCTTGGTGCCCCAGCGCCGAATCGCTTGTCACGTGAACCGTCTCGGTTGCGGCCGCACGTCAAGACAATAAGACGAGACAGAAGATTCAAGTCTGTGCCGTTATGTTTTAGAAGCCATACGGAAGGAAACATCTTCAAACCAGGGCACACGTATTGTTGATCATTGACGGGCCCGGCTTCTCCGCCCCGAGTCCCCTGCCCACCTCCTTCTTTTGGGGATCCGTCTCTCTTTTCCAGGTGTGCCTCAGAAAGACACATCACTCTTGGACGTCAGAATCGTCAAACATTACATAATTATCAGAGAGACGGGAACACGCCAACGCCCCCCGATCCCGCCCCAGACTTGAACAGACGCCTTCGACGGAGGACCAGAAGCCCGTATCCAGTCGCCACCACCAAACCCAGCACAGAAACAGCCAAGCAAAGGGAGTACCCCGAACGGTAGCGAGGCGCGTCCCGCGGCAAAAAGGCAAACGGGGCCACGATACCACCAGTGTTGCCAACGCTGATCAACCACGCCGACCCCATGCTACGCTGTCCGTGTCCATCCAGATTCATCAAGTACCAACAGATGACTAGGGGGGCTGCGCTCAACGCCCCCATCGACACGAGACAGAGGCCGACATACTGCGCGGCAAAGTGCCCGTGAGTCGTGAGGAGGATGGCCAAGCCTGAGACGAGCAGGGCGCCGCAACCCCAGAGGTAGGGGAGGCGCAGATCGGTGCGGTCTACGAGCCAGGCCTGCACGAGACATACGACCAGCGCGGCGGCGTAGGGCGGCACCGAGTACAGCTGGACGTGGACCGGAGAGTCTCCCACGAGTGTTTTGACAATGGTGGGTGTGAAGTAGGCGAAAGCATATACGGGAATGGTGTTGCCTGTTCAGCCAAGAGCAAACGTCAGAAGATCCATGCCGCGGGTCTTCGAAGAGGCGAGGAGGGGGGGTGAATGGAAGAAGATGACACCAAGTGAACGCAACTTACACAAGTACATGAGTGCTCCGAGATGGTGCTGGACATCCCGAAAAAAAGCCCAGACCTCGTTCCCCGTCACCTTGTCCTCGCCATGGTCGTTCCCGTGAAGCCGATCGGTCTTGTGCAGAATCACCTGCCTCTCCGACGCAGACAGCCAGCCCGCCTGTTCCGGAAAGTCAGACACCAGAAAAAACGCAGCCGCGCCCACCACCATGGTCAAGATCCCCTCGAGGATGAAGATCCACCGCCAGCTACTCTTGCCGCCGACCTGATCCATGTTCGAAATGCCAGACGCCAGCAGCCCACTACACGCCGACGCCACAATCACCGACGAATAGTACACCGTGAAGCGCTTCTGCGCCTCCTCGCGCCGGTACCAGAAACTGATCAAATAGAAGCTCCCGGGGAAGATACCGGCCTCGAACGCGCCAAGGAAGAAGCGCGTCGCCAGCAGCCCGCGGTAGTTGACGATGAAGCCCTGACAGAACATGACGATGCCGAAGCCCAGGATGCACAGAGCGAGCCATACATGCGGCGTGGCCCTTTGGAGGGCAAGGTTGGAGAAGAACTCGAAGGCGATGTAGGGGATGAAGAAGACGGCTAGGGCGATGTTGGGCTGCTGCGCGGAGAGGTGCAGCTCCTCGGTCATGCCTAGGGTGAGGGCATTGGCGATGTTGGCACTGTCGAGAGGAAACGACTTGAGGAGTCAGACAAGGATTTCAGATTGGCTTGGGGAGCAGAAACCCAGCTCTCGGAGGGCGCGGCACCCCGGACAAGGATACCATTTTGGCTTGAGAAACAGGAACCCAGCTCTCGGAGGCCACACCCCCAGGCAAGGATACCATGTTGGCTAGAGCTCTCGGAAGGGACTTGATAGAAGGAATGGGAAGGAAACAGTGGCGAGGGGACAAGACGAAGGCAAAAAACGAAATGCAGCGTACCGGTCGAGAAATGCCATAAAGTAAATGACGAAAAGCATGGGCAGCAGCCGAAAATCAACCTTGCGCAGTAACTGTGCTTTTTCGGTTTCCGTCATGGCGCCACTCGCGTCGACAGTGCGACCCGACTCCGTCGCCGGGGCGCAGACGAGCTGTTGGTCGTCCGTTTCTTACGAGCCGAAACAATGAGCATTCAAGCACACTGAGTGGCGTGTTGGGCCAGAAAAGTTTCTGTTTACACTCACCGTATGAATTCATGATGGGGGAGTGAATACAGCCCCCCCCGTAACAATGATGGTTCAATGCCGGGATCCAATACCCAAAGCCACCTGATTGGGGATGATTGGTTGCTTCAAGTCTGAACATCGACGGCAAAGCCAGCTCAGCCCGGGTCTTTATGTGCGCCGCCCCCCCGGGCGATACACACGCGTTACATGATAGCGACGTCCAAGGCCGTGTGGCGAAACTACATACGTCTTCTCGTTGCATTGCTAAAGATAAAAGAGGGCTCGCCCGCAAAAGCTGGAGATAGGTGATCAGCTCGAAACATGGTCCTGCAGCCAACCTTGGGTGGGATGAGTCGTAGATGCTACGCACACCGTTGACGTGACCACCCATGCAGCGATCCGCGGATCTAACCCGTTTTGCGCGGTCCGGTCCCTTGCTTCCCGTCTGCCGTCTGCAACGCAAGAGAGAAAGAAGAAAAAATCGAGCAAAAAAGTGGTGCTGTTGACATGGCTGGAGGGCCGATGGACGGCAAGGCCTGCCAGGTTTTGAGGCTCGGGTGGTCGGGCCGAAGGGCGTGGAAGAGAAGAGAACGACGACGACGACGGGAAATGGGGGACCAGGACGGGTGCCTGCTGGGGTGGACAAAGGGCGACAAGCAGGAGCGAGTACGAGTCCCGACGGATGTGTAGTATGTCTTGAGATGGAAGTACGGAGTACGGAGTACAGGCATGATGCTACGCAAGAAAGGGGGGGGAAGACGGGACTTTGTCTGCCTCTTAAGTTGCGTGCGTCCCACTGCACCATCTCATCGGTTATACATATGTACGCAACCATTCATGTGCTCCGTGTGTGCAAGAATCTCGGCACTCGGCACATCAACGTGGGTTGACAATCGGCCAGCGTCCTGTCTCGGTCGGCGCGCCAAGGGAGAGAGAGAGCGATGGGATGATGGAGTCCCCCGTGTCACCATCACCAAGCCTCCAGCTCCAGCCACAGCCACGGCTACAGCTACATCAACGACTCGCTGCGTCCAGTTTCGTGCCGAGCCTGCCGCCGCCGCCGGGCGTGACTTCGAACCCTGACGATCCGGCCTCGCTCAGGGGCCTGGCCAACGTCACCATCGCCATCAGCGTGCCCGTGGTGACCATCTTCTTCCTGCTGCGCGTGTACGCGCGCATCTTCATCAAGCGCGCCTGGATCCTGGAGGATGTGCTCGTCAGCGTCAGCTGGGCCGGCACGGTGGCCTACTGCGCCGTCATGAGGGCCACCATGTCGCATCACGGCGGCGAGCACGCGTGGGACATGACGGCCGGCGAAGCCCACGAGGCCGCGTACTGGTTCAACGTCGGGTCCATCGAGTACGGCGTCATCATCTGCATGACCAAGCTGGCCGTGCTGTGTCTGTACCGTCGCGTCTTCTCGCCCACGCGCTGGTCCGGCTTCGACAAGATGTGCGTGGGCCTGATTGTCGTCGTGGTCGGCTTCTACTTGAGCACCAGCGTCGCCAAGATATGGCAGTGCTCGCCGCGCGACAAGATCTGGAACCCCTCCGTCCCGGGCACGTGTCTGAACCTGCAGCTGATCCTGAACGTGAGCGGCGCCTTCAACATGGTGACGGATTACCTGATCCTGCTTATACCCGTGCAGGCGGTGTGCAGGCTGCGTCTGGACCGGATGAGGCGCGTCATGATCATCATGGCATTCACCTTTGGTCTCTGGTAGGCTTTCTTTCCCTCCTGACATCGTGTCGCTTCCGCGCCGTGCTCATCAGACTCAACAAACGAAAGTGCCCCCGTCTTCGCCACCGTCGGCTTCATCGTTCGCCTCCGAAACAGCGGCAACCCAGACATGACGTGGAAGCAGCCCGAGATCCTCCTCTGGGGCGCGGGCGAGCTCGTCTCGGGCAACCTCAGCGTGTGCTTCCCCGAGCTGGCCGTCCTGTTCCGCAGCAGCGAGGCGCGCGCACGGTTCCTCAACAAGAGCGACGCGGGGCCTCACGACCGGGAGGCGTCGTCGCCGTTGCCGCATGGTGACGCGCATGGTGGTTGGCAAAAGGCCAAGTCCAGGTCGTCACGTCGGCCTGCGTCGCTTCCCCTGATTGCGAAGAATGCGGCGGGCGCGTCCGTCTCTGGCCATCGAGACAACGACAGCGATGACCGATCGGACGTTGAGTTGCGGGATCGCGAGCAGGACGGCGCGGGGGTGGCTGCCATGGCTAAGAAGCATGCAGCCGTGTAAGCACAAAGGGATGTGGTGTACGTGCTTCCTTGCATTACAGATTTGTTACTTCATGCGAGGGTGTGTGTCTGGTGGTGGTGGTGGGGAGGGTAATAAGAGGAAATTGTACGATTCGAGCGAGATTGGCTTATTACACATGTCCATACACTCACTCACTCGCTTTAGGAGCGCGAAAAAAAAGTCAAGGCACCCACTGCCTACAGCATGTACATGTCTGTTTAATAGCCAGACATGTCCATCTGTTCACCATGTTAAAAAAAAAAAAAGTACAATCAAGTCCGAGTCCGTGCACTTCCGTCAGACCGAGTCTCTCTCTCCTCCGCAACCAAACGCATAAGATCAGGTAATCATCGGCCCCTGTCAGCCGCCAGTCAGGATGGTGGCCCCCAGCCCCTCCGCAATCCCAAAGACCTAAATTAAAAGCCATTGGCTTTTCATAACACAACCAACAGCGTCGTCAGCCACGCCAAAAACCCTACTTAAGCACCAGACGAATCCCAAAAGCCAAGTCGTGCCTCGAAAAGGGGGGCGCCTTTTCCGTGTCTCCCCTAAACATCGACAACCTCCACCCCTAAAAGCTTCCCAAGTCCCACCACGTTTCGTCGTGCTTTCTTCCCCTTCCTTCTCCCTTGACCTTCCCCGCAAACCCCTACGCCCCGGTCAAGACAACCGACAAGAAACACATCATGCGCGTCTGGCTACCGGTGCTCTTCGCGACGGGCGCCCTCGCACTCCTCCCCCGTCAGACACCCGCGCCGACCCCCAAAATCGGCGACGAGTGCTTCGCCTTCACCACGACCAGCACCACCGAATGCTTCACCGCCACCGAGGCCAACACGCCCACCTGCACGCCCACCGAAATCGTCATCAAGAACTGCCAAAAGGGCTTCTACTGCTCGTTGGATCAGCAGCACCAGGACGTGTGCATGGTTGTGCGCAATAAGCTCGATACGGGCGGCATCGTCATTGCCATCGTCTTCGGGTCCGCTGTCGTGCTCGGCATGGCCTACCTCACTTTCGCGTCGTGCAGGGAGAGGAGGCAGCATAGGAAGATGGCTGCCAAGGCCGAGGCCGTGGCGTTGGCGAGGGCCGCGACCAAGAAGCAGAGGGTGCAAGAGGTGCGGGCGCCGTTGATGGCTGATGGCTCGAATCCCTTCCATGACCAGACTCGATGATGTGGCGGGGGGGGATACCTTTTTTTTTCCCCCTTCATTCGGTGGTGTTTCTATCTTCGGGGCCTGGTGGAGGACTTCTCGACGGACAAAATAGCATTTCGTTGCCCCTCGTCAATTGAGGACAGCTCTACGCGACTCCTTCCCTGCGCTTATCAAAACGTCATCCGACTTCATCGGCATCCGATCTTGCCTGCATCGAGCATCGCTCCCGACTCGACACTCATGACCGGACGAGACGAGACGAGAGCACAGACCATTCCAAGACCCTTACTCAACCACTAGCATGTATTATTCATAATGCCGCAGTCAGCTGGTCCGCCAGAAACTGCTGCAATTCCACGCACACATTCACCACGGCGATGCAGAGTTCAGTGTTGGTGCCACCGAGCGCCGCCGACGCGAGACTGTGATATATAGTCGATCCTATCTTATTATAATGGACATGGTTGTTTCCATCGATTCGCATTATATCGACGTGGTATGCTGCGAGCTCTTCATGTCTTTGGTAATCATACATACAGCCCATCGTCTATAGTGACTGATCCCCAAGTCCCGTCGTAACGTCCGCTCTCATCCACCCCTGCTATACGACCTCACTTCAGATCCCATAAATGACAAAGGCGGCGTCTGTCTGCAGTGCGTGCTCTCTTGATCTGCGGCAAAAATGGTATCAACGTCCCCCGACTGGGCTCTTCAACATGCTAGAGTACATGGGGCCCGTAACAAAATGCAAGTATAAGTGACAAAATATTGCCAAGCATCCGCCACTTGACAAAGACAGGTCGGCCCCGGCCAACAGATGATGCAGCGAACGGCACCATGGATCCTTCATCTTGTTCGCCACCGGCAGTCACCGCCCGTGCGTGCTTCCAACCCGTTCCAACCCGAAGGTTTGACCAGGTCGTCCCGTTTTGGCTTTCTGGTTTCTTCTGCCCATCCGCCGTAGTGCCGTCATCTCTGCTACTTGCCGCTCTTACTCCCGCTCCCCTTGGATGATTGGGCTCTTCTTGGCCCAGTCTGGCTCGTTCCAGATTCCGTCGTGGTATGGACATGTGCGCTGCCGGCAGCTCTGTCACTCAGACGTGATGGTGCCGCCGTTAGCCTGCCGTCTTCTGCCAGTAGACGCTGCGACAGGATGCGGAACATAGACTGGGGCGGACTGTCCTTTCCTTTAGGCGCAGCGACAATATCACCGGGGCTCTTCTAGAAACCCCGCAGAGAAGCATGGTTGGTCAAGGGGCTGCCAATCTCGCCTGGAGCCCCAACGGCTCGGAAGGCCTGCCCAGGACCGCTGCTGCTTGATTCCGGAACCCACCTGACCATCGCCTTGCCAGACCTTCCCGGGCTGTGACGAATGTCGAATGTGCCGCCGCCATTGTGGCAGCTGCCTTCAGTATCGCACAAGTCAAGCAGGTCCTCCTCGGTGACGTTGCTCAAATCACCGTTTTGCGCTTCCATCTGCGATTTGACAGTGCCAAGATCGATGTATCCGTCATTATCACCCCGTCCCGCGCGGGCAAGATCTTGGCAGGTTTGACAGAGCATGAGTCGCACGGCAACATGACGCGGCTGAGATGACGGTCTCGAAGACATCATGGCAGCCGCCGGCGAGCCGACACCGAAACCCGGTGGCATCGTCGGCGAGCCCCAAGTTTGGCCGATGAGGCCAGGCGGAGGAAAGTGCTGTCCAACTCCGCCAGCGGGTCCCCAGAGACTCGGTGCCATGGGAAACGCTGCGTCCTGGAATGGACTCGCAGGAAATGCCGGGGGCCCGAGGTTCTGATTGCGTAGGCTGCCCGTGTTCATTTCAGTCTGCGACGGCTCGTCATCGTCGACCAGGACCCGGCTGCCCAATCTTTTGGTGTCTTCGTCGTCGTTGCGTGCTGCGCCTTGGGACAAGCTCATGGGCCGACCGATGGGAGCAGGCCGTCCGATCGGTTGGGCTGGCGCGTCTGCAGGACCAGCGAAACCGGTAGAGGGCTGACGGGCGTGGCTCGCTATCGGCATCTCTTTGGATGGCTGAAAACCTTGGCCTATGGGGAACGCATCTGCTGAGGACTGGGTGAAGCCAGGAGGTGGCACAGGGCCGGAGGGGAACCCTCGGCCTGCACTCATTGGGCTGCTGATGCCCGGCGGTGCCATCATCAAGTTGGGTGCGGGCCGGAAAGGTATGGGAAACATGGGCTCTTGGGCCATAGGACTCGGGAATCCAGGCGGTCGATGATGTGCCAGACCTGGCGGTGGCTGCATGCCCATAGTAGCAGCCATTGGGAACGGAGAGCTTGGATTGGGGGCCTTGGATTGCGTGCTGTGTGGTGATGAGGGCTGAGCCAGCTGAGAGCCAATGATGGAGCCTCCAGCACTGAGTTTCCTGTCCTGGCCATGCGGGCCAGGGCTGGGCTGAACTTGTGTTCCAGAGTGAGGAGATGCGGTGCGGCTGGTCGTGGATGCCGACTGAGACGCCACAGAACTCGCAATGCCAGGCTCGTGCTGCTGAGACGTCGTCCGGGCGCGTATCGGCGTGGGCGCCTTTGAAACGGCCGGTGTCGCTATGGGAACCTTGGGGGAGGCCAAGTTCGCGGGGTTGGAGGGATGTTGTGGCAAGACCGTCACCAGAGGATGAGGCTGTGCTTGGGTGCGCTTTGGAATCTGCAGCGGCTGTGACTGTAGAGGTGGTTGACTTGGGGATTTGTAGCTCATCACCTTCTCGTCTCTCGGTCGCTGAGTAGTCTCTTGGCTCTCTCGCGCAACCTTTGCTGCTCTTGCCTCTTTCTCGCGCTTGTCACGGTCCTGCTTCTCTTTCCGTTGCGATGCCTCACGCTCTCTGTCTTCTCGGGCTTCTTTTTCCTTCAGACGTTGCTCCTCCTTGAGCCTCTTGTCACGTTCCTTGGCCTCTCGAGCTCTCCTTTCCAGCTCAGCTTGCTTCTCTCTTTGCTCGTTCTGTCGTTTCTGTCGGTCAGCTTCTTTCTTCAGACGCGCCTCTTCTTCAGCTTTTCGCTGTGCTTCTCGGTGCTTCCGTTTCTCCTCGGCCTTTTGCTTTTGTTCTCCGACCTTCTTCTGTTCAGCTTCTAGCCGGGCCGCCTCTTCGGCAGCCTTCTCAGCCTCTTTGCGCGCCTTTTCCTCGGCCTGAGCCTGCTTCTTCTGAGCGGCCTTGTCCTTCTTCTTTTGCGCATTCTTGGCTTTCTTGGCTTTTTGCTCGTCGACTTGCCTACTCTCCTCCTCAAGTTCTTCCAAGAGCTTGTCTTGGCGTTCCTTGGCCACCTTCTCCTTGTAGGCAGACAGAACGCGTTGCTCAAACATGCGGGCGGCGAAGATCTGGAACATTCGACGACCTTCCTCCATCCGTTGCTCTTCTGTCATCGGATCCTGGCAGCAGCACTCAGTATGGGGCCCGGACGGCATCATGGACGGATTGGAATATACCTCTTCATCCTCATACTCCTCATCTTGGCTGTCCTCATACTCCTCTTCGTCTTCCTCTTCCTCGTATTCTTCGTCTTCTGGAGGAGGATGGTTATGAGAATTGGAGTATGAGCCGTCGGGATGAGCATAACCTCGCGGGTAATGCTCTCTCGCATCCTCCTCGCGGGCCATGCGACGCTCGGCAAGCTGTTCCATCATCTCAATGAACCGCTTGCCGTCGTTCTTGAGGAGATCATCCGCCACGGTCAGAATGCCGCCTAAGTCCATGTTACCATATGCGCTGAGAAGTGAATCAAGGAGCTGCGTACCCTTGACCTGCAAACTATTGCCGAATGTCAAGAAATCAGTCATGTCTCGATCGTATGGGTTGTGATATTTTTCGGCTGGCTCGTCATCGCTGAATTCGTCATCGTCCTCCACCTCGTCGTCACTGTACACCTGCATTCCCTCCAACTCGCCGTTCACCCCGAAATGCTCGATGAGCCGACGTCCTCTTGGTGGCGGTAAAGGGTTATTCGTGGATGGTGAGCGCGGGGGCGGGAAGGGGTACTTCTGAGATGCAGATGGCGGTAGCATGGGTGGGCTGTCTCTTTGATTCGCGAACTGCTCCAGCTCCAGGTAATAAGCGTCGTATAAGCCTTCCAACTCCTCTTCAATGGCTGTGCGCTTCCTGCCACACACTGTACAGCTGCACGTATGCTTTTGCTGCTCCTTCATTTTCTTTAACACAGCATCCTTTTCGACCTTGACGAGGGATTTGCGTTCGTCCTCGCCAAGGCCCAGCCAAAACTCCTTGATGCGTTCTCGTTCTTCGTGATTGCTTGTGCTCCAGATTTTGTCTCTGGACATGCCTGATGGCCGTGAACCGCCCTGACTCGATGCCTGTGCGAGCGTTATTGACAGAGCAGCGGCTTCGTCAGCGTTTTCATAGCCTCCCATATTCCTTTTTTTCTTTTTCTTCTTTTTCAACTTGCTTGACGGGTCGGGATGGCCATTGGTTCCAGGGGAGGCATGTTCACCACTCAAAGCCTCATCATCAGTTACCGTGGCATCCTGATCGATTGGCACAAGCCCAGAGAGTATACGTGACGCGAGATCCTCGTCGACATTTTCGGTTTGCTCAGTGGCAGCAGCTTTGGCCATTGCTTTCTGTCGGCGTTTCTGCTTTTTACGATTCACAGACATAGCAGGTATCTCGACTGGGCGAGGCGCTGGGGGTGAACTTATCGATCTGCCGGCAGCAGTCGGAGTTGGAGGTTGAGAGGAGTCAGATGGAGAGGTCTTTGGTACGGTAATGAACTTGGACCCATCCTTGTTGGTATACTTGGCCGTGCTTCGAGGAGACGCCGGCGCGATGGGTGCCGGCCTTTGACTTGGAACCGGCATCGTGTACGTTAATGTGCCCGTGGTGGGCTTACCAATCATAGCAAGGCGCAGGGCGAATTGTTTGTCGTGGCATGTATGGTTATTTTCCTAGTGGCGGGAAAAACGAAGGCGAGTTAGCGACTGACTGGAAGGTAGGTGGAGGGCCAAGCCCAAGGGGCAGCCCTTGAGTCCCAGGATGTAAAACCAAGTCCGTCGCCAACGACTGCGTAGCTGGAGATGGTCCGTAAAGGTGTAGTCGAAGGAAGTCTCCAGGAGGTGTGAGGAAAAGTGGTCCGAACTTGAGGTTCAACGCACCCACTCGGATTTGACGCCAAGTTTAGGTCAGCAATGACGCCAGTCGGGAGGAGGGCCGCAGACCCCTTTGGAACGGATGGTGGTGGATAGGCGTCTGCGGCAGATAGAGACGCGCGGGGTTGATGCTCGAGAGGCGCCAGACGGTATCGTTTGGT
Source organism: Aschersonia sp. MBC 735 (assembly GCA_030783925.1). Taxonomy (NCBI): domain Eukaryota; kingdom Fungi; phylum Ascomycota; class Sordariomycetes; order Hypocreales; family Clavicipitaceae; genus Aschersonia; species Aschersonia sp. MBC 735. The sequence continues at coordinate 38,012 of JARJRV010000136.1, read as the reverse complement.
GGTGAGGATTGGTGGTCGATTTCGAGACGAAGGGCCCGGGCGCTAGTCAAGATGGAAGTCACGAAGAAGCGCAATTACATGCCGCCAGTACCTTTTGGGAGGAGGGGGGGCAAATGCAGGACCGCTTTCTGACCTGGAGGCTAGCCAGGGAAACGGGGCTAGCGGTCTGTTCACTGGCGTGACGCAGTGAGGGAAGTGGGAACCGAGCACCCGCGCGTGATGGTCCACGTGACGTTGTTGCAGGCATGAAGGGATGTGGGTGAAGACGAGGGAGGGACAGACGTCTGCACAACTCACCTCGCTGCCAAGTTGACAAGAGATCAACTTCATGACCATTGTGCAACGTTCGGGTGTACCTCCAGGTCCCCCGAAATCAAATGAATGTCTCAACAACTCAGCTTCGAGTTGTGCGGGTATCATCGCTGAGGATTTGGGCCCCTTCTGGGGAGAGGCGACCTGGGCGCGCAGCATGGTGATTTGTAGTATTATGTCTCGAATGATGGTCTTTGGCGTGACTTGGCAGAACACATGCTCGTGTTCCGGACTGGCTGACCAGAACTCGATAGATGCTGCTCGATGCGAAGGTTGATGGGCGTTATTTAAGGTCTCCAACTGGTCTTTTCCTCCGTCGGTGTGGCCGTGGCTGCCACGTGCGTCTGCAGCCAGAGCCCTGAACTGTCAGTAAACTGCGGCAAACTGCAGGTTGATGATGTATCAAACAAACATGACAACAGACTGCTTAACCAGGCTGGCGTCACTGCAGGCTGCGTATCAGCACAATTAGCACACCAAGATGGCGCTTCTGAGACTCGATCATCTGGGAACTGCTCCAGCATTGTTCTCATCCCCGAAAAGGAGGAGAATGAAAATGAAAACGCCAATGACTACCAAAATACCCGCGGAACCGGAGCAATTATCACGCGAATGCTTCTGGAGTTCTCCGGGATTTGACGGAACGCTTTTAACACGTACATTCATCCCCCATGGCAATTGAGCGCGGTCTTGGTTGGCAGCAGCCATTTTCAATGGTCTGCGTTCAATGCTGTGCACGCTATTGACCGCATGTTTCTCTCAGCAGCTCGCATTCGGGAAGCAGGCTGGCATGAAGGTTGCACAAACGACCGGGATTTGATCGCCTCCAGTCTCAAGACCAGCTATAGTCGAACTCACATACTCAGACGACGAGACGGCTTTCGCGCAACGCACGGACAGACAACAACAACAAAAGTCCGCGGAACAATATTCCGAGCTGAGCGAACGGTGACTTGCGCGATACGCCGGTAAAACCAAAATGCACTGCAGGAACGATAGCAGTCCACCAAAGGAGGGCGAGAGCAAACATTAAAGAAGGCAGCCATCCATGTTGAAGAAAGACCCTTGCCTAGCCGGGTCGGCGGGGCCATCTGAATCCTGGTGAGCTGCCTGATTGCTCATTCTGGCTTTGCTCTTTACTTTTTTCAGCTTCTGTCTCACCTGTTTACCCCAGGCTCATCGGTCAGGCCGGCCTCGCCTACACAGCTCCTGTGCATCCTCCGAAGTGACAAAGTAGTATAACGATAACAGAATTCGCTCGTGTCTCGTCGGCTTCGCGCAGACCACGGACAAATCAACGTTGAGTCGTTCTGATCCCTTGTCTGCGCACAACATTGCGGTTTATGTAAGCCGCCAAGGTGGGGACCATTAGCTCAGCCATGCCATGGATCGGATCAGAAGAGAAGAGCCCCGTCAACGGAGCACACCTGGGACCCCCCCTAGAAGTTGCCTGACCTACTGGATCTTCGTTCACACCCTCCAAATTGCCAATCGTCAGCAAAAAAATACAGGAGGAAGGGGAGAGAAAGAGAGAGAAAAGCCAGGCTTTTGTCGTCTTCGCCGTTCTCGTTATCTTTGTCAGATCTGTGCTTTATCGTCTCTAGGCTTGTTCATCAGTCTCTCTCTGGATTGCTGCCGCAATTACCCTGGGCCGCACAATCCAAGTCACCCCGCCTCCGCTCGGCAGTCCATGTCCTCTTGCTTGTGTCAAGCGCGTCCCGAGCTCAAGTCAACGACCGACGCAGCCAACTGTCATCATATCGCGTTCCCATCAGTATTGTAACGTGCAGTTGACTCCAATGGTAGCACTTCCCGACTACTCTTGACGAGGGAGCTCCAGTGTCTGTACAAAACTCGCCCGCGATCAAAAAACAACAAAAAACAGACTTCACGATCAGTGGTTCGCGAGACAAGCCTGTCAGCCATACTGACCGCGGTCGCTGTCGGTTCTTTAGGCAGAAAGCCTCAGGCTCTTCAATCGCGCTTTTGTGTCGCTCACCCAACTCCAGCTGAGAGCCGAGGCTGGCAAAAGGCTCAAACAAGACTAGGACGCAGCTGCAACCCTCACAAACTCACCACGCTGAAGACGTTTTCACACGATGGCAAACTCAAATTCTCAGAACGTGATCCGAAGGTATGACGACGACGAAGAATTCACCTCCTCAAGCACATGCTCCCCTCAGAGCTCGAATCCACGGCCACGACGCATAGAAAGAGTGCTGATAGCAATTCGTCACTGGCGAGCAGAAAACTGGTCATTATAGGTGACGGAGCCTGCGGAAAGACGAGTTTACTCAGTGTCTTCACACTCGGGTATTTTCCTACGGTTCGTCCATGTTGTCGTATTATCGTACATCATTACTGAACGTATTACTGACGTGTTCCCACTTCTTTTCCTTATACTTTTAGCGATATGTAAGGACCACGCAGAAGCATATAAAGCTTACGTCGTCTCGACGCTAATGTAGATGATAGATTCCAACGGTCTTCGAGAATTATGTGACGGATTGCAGAGTGGACGGCAAGTCAGTTCAGCTGGCTTTGTGGGATACAGCCGGCCAAGAAGACTACGAGCGATTACGGCCCCTGGCGTACTCCAAGGCTCACGTTATTCTGGTCGGCTTCTCGGTTGACATGCCAGACTCGTTAGAAAACGTCAAAAACAAGGTTTGCAGCACTCCTCAGCTAGGCCAGGCGTGAAGGCTAAAGCTGATTCTCTGCACACAGTGGATCGAAGAAGCAACCCGACTTTGCTCTGGTGTTCCAATTATACTCGTGGGACTGAAAAAGGATCTCCGCGAAGACCCTGTCGCGATGGAAGATATGCGGAAAAAGTCGCAAAGATTTCTTACGCCACACGACGGAGAAGTAGCGGCACGCGAAGTCGGCGCGAGGCGGTATCTGGAGTGTTCTAGCCTGAGTGGTGAAGGTGTCGACGACGTTTTCGAGGCTGCCACGCGGGCAGCACTTTTGACATTCGAAAGAGGGGAAGGCAATGGCTGTTGTGTCGTCTTGTAGAACGTCTCGCACGACAAAAGTCGATCTAACAATGGCCAGCTGCCGACGACGGGCGGGGCAGCGCCTAGCTTTTCATCCACCATAACACCGTGGCCATGGTCTATCTCGAGATGAGGCCTCGGGCATCCGGGCATCTTACTGGCAACAAGGTACAATTCATCTTTCTACCACCACCGACTCCCCTCTCAACACCTCATTCCGGAGTTTTATTTCTCCCATCTAGTTCACTTTTGGCGAGCGATGTCATGGATTTTTTTCGAGTTTTCAGTGTCTTCCCGACGTCTTGCCTGAGCGATGCTGAGAGATAATGCAAATGACCACAGCGTGTGTCTACCAGCTTCCGGTACCATATAAAAGTCAGGATCTGTAATTGTATTCAAGCAAAATTTCACGGCGCCTGGGTCGGAGTCCGGAACATTGCGGTTGGAGTTTCCCCTGGCATCGGTGAAGACCAATTCCGATAATGCTGCTATTTGAATACGTACATTGGATCTACCATTGTGTGTTGCGATATTTTCTTGCTATTGGGTTGATCTTTGGTACAAAAGCTACAGACTGCGAGGGGCAGGGGGTTGGGGGGAAAGGGAAGGACCTCGGGCATTATGCCCATCGGCTGTGACAAAACAGGAATTTACTCTGTCAAGCCCGTTCGTCCCATCATGTTGGGCAAACCTAGTAGTAGGTCGAGTGTCCAAACTTGAGAAGCGAGATGCGGCCTTGTATGACAATTGGCTCCAAGCCACCCGAGATTGCCTGACTGCCCTCTCCGATACTGTGTGTCTATATAAGCGAAAATGCATGAGGGGAACCTCAAGGGCGCGGCAACGGAGCTCCCAGAAATGCGATAGATTTTTTTTGATACAAAGCTGATTCCAGCGAACCCGTCTTGTCGTCATCGTTTCCAATCGTGATTCCAAGGCTCCTTTGCCGGAGTGTCGGTCTGAAACCTCGCATACTCGATAGGTATAGCACCAGTGCCCCAGACGCCCTTCCTCTCCATGGCCACCCGATAGAGGTACCCTTCTCCTCGCCCTTCTGGCCCCACGGTCCTCCTCAGCTCCTCACAAGCATTATGCATGCCGGCATGCATCCTCTGTCGCTCCTTGGCGATCCCCTCGTGCTGCTGACGCCGAAACAGCTGCCACGCACGATGTATAGTCCAGTGCCGGAGGTACCGCAGTCTTGCCATGCGCAGAGGGGGCGGAGCCGGCGAGAACATGTTTTGTCTGAGGGTCCTGATGCGCAGGAAGTTTTCGGACTTTGGCGCCGACCGGCTTTTGCGTGCTGGTTTGGCAGCGGCGGCGGCGGCGGGCTTGGGGGGCACGCGGGCCATGGTCGTTGCGGTGGATGATATTCGGCGCGTGGAAGAGGCCAGCGGCAGCTTGCCGAGGAGGCTGCGCGGCGGGAATGAGGACGCCATGAGGTGCAGGATGGGCGAGTGTCAAGCTGTCGCGAGTCTACGAGAGCTGGAGCTTGTCGTGGACGGCTGGCGTTTGGTGGTTTTGCTATTTGCGGAGAAAGTTCGGCCCAGCTGTGTCTCTGCTACGACGTGTTCATTTATGGGGAAATTTTACTCGAAACCAGCGCAGAGATGGGGTCAGCTTCAGACATTTACTTCTGCTTCTATCATGGACAAGATACGAGACAGCTTCCTCACAAAGTCCGTCTGTGAGCTGGTGTAGCCTTTCTACGCACTTGGACGGGGGCAGATCCGGATTCTACGCGTGCCGTGCGAACCGCCGTGCTCTCGTCATTGACGTTGGACGCACGCATGTCTCTCTTGCGAAGGCTTGAACACGCCAGGGGTCCAAGCCTCGGATTTGGCGACCGACTCGTGAGAAACACGGCCCCTGGTCGCTTGTTGCATCGCAAGAGGGCGCATCATGTTGACGGCCGCCCGGTCTCGGCCATCAGACGAACCGCCTCCTCTGGATAATTTGACCCGTTTAGATTCAAGTTCGTTTTTCAGACCCGGCTGGGTATGAAATGTTTGGATCGCGAGTCATGACGCAGATCAAGCCTTCTTTTATGGACCGCGCGCCTTGGTCATCCCATGTCGTTCACTCAGGGTCCAGGCAGTGGGGAGCCGTGGCTGTGTTGACGATCGTTGGCGAGCATACGATGACTTTTAGATGCCCATGTGAGCGTGGCTGTGCAGGCCCGCGGTGAACAGAGTCGAGACGTATCAGGCACATACGACTTCTCGCAGCCTCAGTCAATGAGCGTCCGGGGCTTGAACAGGCAAGCTCGCTGTGTTTGTTGACAGTAACAAAGGCGACGGCCAGATCACGGCCTACTATTCACCATAAAAGGGGCCGTTCGCTTGATGTTTGAATCATCCCGTCGGCAAATATCGCCGAGTCTCATCCTCGTGGCGCGCGCACAGGGTGGGCTGTGGTCGGGATTCTAATAACATGCTTGTTGTGGCCCTCTTTCGGACAGCATCGTGCCCGTCAGAGTCAGACTTCTCCGTGAGTGACGACTGAGTTGCTTCTTGACTCGTCCCCGGACCCGACAGCTCAAACGAGCATACGTGACCAACGAACTCTGCCGCTACGAACTTGTGATCCCTGACAAGCTCAATTATGTTCGCGGGTATCATTCAGCGCCGCTGAACAAAGTCATGTAAGCAAACGATAGCCACTTAAATTATGACTCGCGGTCTCGCTTCTTGTACTTTTTCCTCGTACTTGAAGACGTTCTCTCACTGGTCATTGGGCTACGCGGCCCGGTGGGGGTTTGATGTGCTGACAAGACACGAGGGGTGATACGAATGGAAAGAATCACCTTGAACAATAGCAGTCTTGCAATAGCGAGCATACTGAATCAAGCTCCTCTGGCTTATTCGATTCGTCTGCAGCTCCTCCACGCTCCTCTGTCGGTATCAAAACGTACCAGCCAGGAATGTTACTCCCCTGTCACGTAGAAGGGTTTCCAAAGTGGTGGTACTGCTCGCACGCAGAAGCACAAGGTGAAACCAAAATGTCTGTGTCTGGCGTAGATGTCAGAAGAAACAATCACATTAATGCACATCCCGGCCGGGACTCAGAATTTTGAATCATCCGCGCAAATTCTCGATGCCCTTCTCACGTACACGCCGCACCAGACTCGCCATCTCGGGCGCAGTGACATTCTCGTCAGACCCGAAATACCTATAGACTTCTTTGACAGGCAGGCTCTTGCCAAGCGAGGTCATGGAGACGCCAGCGTCGGCGTACCGCTCCCATCCACTTACGGCATGCGCCTCGAGAACGAGCCACGGCTACGAGGACCTATATCGAAGGACGTGGCGCTCGTAGTCGATCGTCTGTGGATCAAACAGCCTCGTACGTGACGGCGAGGTTTCAAGTCGCCGTGGCTAGGCCCAATGCGTTGCCAACGTCCTGGCCCAGCGGAGGACGCCGTCGTCACTTCGAAGTCGATCTCGAGGTGGCCCGGACAGAGCAAGCCGGTGCGTGAAGAGTGGTATTCGCTCGAGTTGCTGGAGCGTTCGTGATCTTGCAGCCCGTGAGGTGGAAGGAAAGCATACTGGAAGACAGCTGCGCTCCATGGACAGGACGAATCTGTTCGGGTCTTTCACTGCTTGCGCCTGTATGCCGGTCACGGCGTCGGTCGCGACGACGTCCGGTGCCGCAGTTTCCTGGACCTTTCACATGAGGACCTGACGATGTGAGAGCTTCGAATTCCACAAGTTTGTAGATGCAACGTCATCTTGGTCCATTCAAGATATTTTTAGCGCCATCTGCTTACTGAGAAGCTGCATTACTATCGTCTCAAGTCGATGGTCATAGTGACGGCATAAAAAGCAATGAATAATTCACCGTCCAGACGCCGGGCGTATGCTTTCCCACGTCTGTAAATGGCAAGCCGAGGCGCCTCCCAATGACCAGCTTCACTCTCTGCATCACATCGAAACCCGGAGGGGCAAAATCGCCACACCACGTGCGTTCCAAACCAGTATCCCGAGCACAACCACCACATCGACCCCAAGAAACAAAAAGCCTCAGCGCCTCCGCAGACATTCCCAAGCCATGATCCGCCAAAGCGCCTCCGTGTCCGTGATCCCGCCCAACCCGCGACACACCAGCTCTCTCTCCACCACCTTCGGCCCCGAACCAGCCATACCCAAGCTCAGTTCTCCTCATACAGCACTTACTCAAGGGCCCTCTTGTCAACTTACGTGCGTCCGTCCCTACCATGGCTCCATGGGCGGGCAACACCACCCGTACTGATACCACAGCACCAGGCCTCGACACCGATGGCCACGCCAGCCTCGCTCTCCCTGGCGGGCAAGACGGTCGCCATCACGGGCGCAGCGCAGGGCATCGGCCTCACCCTCGCCATGGCCGTCGTCGAGTCCGGCGGCAACGTCGCCTGTCTCGATGTCCTTCCGGTTTCCCTCTCGGTCCACTGGCCGCAGCTGCAGACACTCGCCGCGGCGCACGCCGTCGTGGCCACATTCTACCGCTGCGACGTGACAGACGATGCGGCCGTCGAAAGTGCCATGCAGGCCGTGGCTGCGGATGCTGACGCGCTGGCATCTCCGTTCTGGGGCGCCATTGCCTGTGCTGGCGTGCAGCAGACCATGTTGGCGCTGGATTACCCCGTGTTGGACTTTGAGAAGGTGCTCAAGGTGAATGTGACGGGGGTGTTTAATACGTGTAAACATGCGGCGAGGGTGCTGCGCACGGCTGGCCGGCCGGGAAGCATCATCTTGATTGCGAGCATGTCTGGAAACATTGCCAACCGGGTGATTTGATCCCCGCCCCCTCTCCTTGCCCTCATTATAGAGCCCTCTCTTCTCATCGAATCCTCCCCAGTTCTATCTGGCTGATGGCTTGCTTTCTGCCGCAGGGTCTCCCGTGCACGGCTTACAACGCGAGCAAGGCGGCGGTGCAACAAATGTGTCGCTCGCTGGCGGCAGAATGGGGAGAATACGGCATTCGCGTCAACAGCATATCTCCAGGCGTACGTTCATGTTCCCTTCCTTCTCATCGCTTCATTTCGGTCCTGCCCTTGTTCAAACGGCAGAGCCCTGACCGTTCAATATACGCGCTCACCTCGCCGTCCAGTATATCCGAACAGCAATGACAGACAAGATTCTCACCGAACGTCCAGACATCGAGGCCATCTGGAAGGGAGGCGCCCTGCTGGGACGATTCGGTGTACCCGAGGATCTGAAGCTGCCGGCTGTGTTTCTCCTATCGGAGGGTTCGGCGTTCATGCATGGCTCCGACTTGAGGGTTGATGGAGGACAGTGTGCTACTGCGTGAGCTATGCATCTACCTACGGGACGAGTCATTGCACGGGGTCATGAAATGTTGGTATAGCTGATGGCGTCATGGCGCTCTTCAATATGGCTTGTTGTGCTGCGCGATGGTCAAGCAGCAACGGTCCCAACAAACACAATGTGACTGTTCCAGCATGCACAATGCGATGAGGGCTGCTGTCTCGCAGTCGCGGGTTTTGATGACCTTCACACTTCCTGCAGTCTTTTTATATTCATCTTTGCCTATTGTACTCTATGCTCCCTTTTCTTGACTTTTTCGGTCCTCTCCGGCCTTTCTTTCCACGTTTATTGGCAATCACATTGGCGGTAGTCGAGCCACGCACGGATACACACACACATGGGAAATGATACAAGACCAAGTGTCAATCTCATCTGCTGACATTCCATTTACTTGCATCTCTCCAACCTCTACCTATCTGCAACGGATGAGCTTGGATTGTGAGGCCCTCTACGACAGCGTCATCGGGACTTCGGATCTGCTCTCGGACACGCCATAAGCACACTGGGGCGATTTATAAGAGTAAGAAGCACGATGAGCGTCCGGGCGTTTTGTTTGTGTTCTGTGCCTCTCACAGGCAGTTGTCCTCTTCGCTCAACTACAGCCTGACTGACACCATTACCGACACGCTGAAACACACTGTTCCCCCCTTCGCACTCAGCCCAAAAGTGCTGATCAAGACCCCTTCGTGTTGCTCCAACATACGGTGCCATGATGACCTGGTTACATCCCCTTGTTCATCTTACAACGTACCCAGCTGCCTCGCCCCAACGCTTCAACACAAAGTAATTACGTTTTCCCTCCCCCACCATCGTCTTCTTGAACGGGCCCAAAAGTTCCCCAAACCACGGCACACAAAACGTGTTCAAGATACTTATTCGGCCATCATTAGCCCTTTGCCTTGAATCCGCTCACCAGCAATCGAGAACGAAGTGTCCTCACTGCCGACTTCGCACGGATCGGCGCCATATTCCACCATCTCGAGCCCCTGCGGTCGGTCGAGCATCAGCGCCTTCATGCCCATCTGCGACTGACAGCGATAACTCCCAAACTTGTACTCAATGACAGCTCGGCCCCTGTATCGAATGAGGGTCCGCACGTCGTCGATCTGGAATGCGAACCGTGCCTCAAAATACTTCGTGAGGGACAGATTATTGACCAAGTTTGTGTGTCCCGTGATGATCAAGACGCGGGATTCGCCATTGTCCATAGAACTCCTGGCGTACTTGATCCTGTTCAGAGCCATCTTGACGGGAAAGCCACGGATGATCATGGGCTGGACCGTGGTACAGTACGCTAGGAGTCGCTGCGCGGCCTCTGGGGTGAAGAAGACCACTTTGGCGGCTGAACTGTTATGCATGACGAAATCGGGGTAATTAATGAAGGTCGCATAGATTCGACCAATGTTTCGAATAGCGCCGAGGAGCTCTCTGTCCGTGACATCAGGCGGGAGGTTCGTGAGCCACAGAGCGCAGTTCTCCTCTGGCTTCAGAGACTCATTGCTGGCGTTGTTCTCGGTGTGCATGCCGTGATAGCGAGGCGAGAACTTGAGCGAAGCCACTCTTGGGCTAGCGAGCGATATGGGCGTGAAGTCCTTGCCGGTCTTATCTGGGCGAGTGACGGCCAGCATGGGTACAAAGGCAGACACAGGTCCTGGCGATGGCATGGCCCTGAACACCGATTGATTGGGTTCGAACATCTTTGGGGGCTTCATCAGAGGGCCACGGGGCGTGATGGCCATGGAGAGTCCCACGTCAGCGTGGACTCGAAAGCTCTGCAAATGTTGTTCTGGTCCTCTGTCCATCAAAGTGCTGGAAAGCTCACAGTTGCGAAGAGACGATAGCCCTGAAGCACGAATTGAGTTTGGACGAGGTATCAGGCTAGGATCGAACATCAAGGCCGCCTTGGCCAAATCGTTCAAAGATCGTTGGCGAGACGGAACATTCAGGCTGCCTACAGGCAATTCGCGGAGAACGCGAAGGGACACGGATGGGCCGGTGCTGTTCGTCGGATGAGAAGACTGAAGTTGCGTTGACAGCGGCACGTTGCCCAAAGCACGCTCGAAAGCAGGCACGACAGCAGGGCCCGCGACATTTTCGCGGTTCTCCTTGTCAGATATGAAGCTGTCATTGTCCTGAGAATAAAATTGGATCTGATTCGAGGATGTGGAAGGAATATTCAATAAGTTCAAGCTTCTTTTCTGCAAGGTGCGAGGCTCCTCGATTGTTTGGAATCGCTCATGGGAGATTCCACGGTAGCGCCCGTGGTGAAGCCCAGGATCGGACGAGATATTGACATTGGTGAGCCAGTTGTCAGCCATTTGAGTGAGTGTAGAGAAGCCACAAAAGTATCTTTTGCAAAGGATTTCGAGTCGACGAAGCTGTGATTTTGTTGCCGTTAGGACCAGTGCCAAGCTCGAAGGCCATGAATGTAGAAGCCTCACCGGTTCAAGAGATGAAAGGTAAGGGTAAGGAAAGAAAAATTGCTTCCATATAACACCATTGACAGACCCTTCTCCGAAATATACGGAAAATGATTGAAGTCTTCGAACACGAATCACCGCTCCAGGGCTTGCAAAAATGAGGAGAGAGAGGGGGGGGGAGAAGTCGTTTGGGAAGGAGGGGGAATATTCGGGTTTTCTCGCGCGGTGTTTTTCGAAAAAGGGCAAAATTCACTACGCGTGAAGGATCCATGTGAATAAGCAGCACGAGAACACGTGGACGTGAACGCAGCAGTGAATCGGGACGCTCTCCAGGAACTCGCTAACCATTATGCGGATCCCTAAGAAGACAATGCTATCAGGCTGGACGCGGAAGCTGAGGGACCAGTGAATCGAGTGTAATTGATATTTGGGAGTTGTCCTATGAGACATTGCTCTCTATGATTTTCCATAGTGACCTTCGCGGCCTAACATGCAATCTATAGTAAAATGGAGAGGATAGAGCTAGGAGGAGACATAGGAGATCATGTTAGCCACGACAGCACTTCAATATTTTTTGCTGTTTACTCAACATTCTCGGGACGCGTGGGCCTAGCATTTCAAGCTGCACATGCCGGTGCTCAGTTTCTAAGCTGATTCCCAGTGAGTCTTGTATGAGCAGTCTGTCGCGAGCTGAGCTAGAGGCAGCGTGTCAATGGGACGATACTTGCTCATAGAAGGGGAGGGGTCAGACAATAGAGACATGGCAATCGAGCTCTTCCAGACAATAAGTCCGATGAGATCTTCTCACTGCCTGACGAACCTCTTGTGAATGGGGCCTTGTTGTAGCCTTGAGGCACTGTCTTTCGTTTGATGATGTGCGATGGTCTCATATGTTTCGAATTGCGCCCAAGTGATTGGTTGCTGGGCTCCTTTTTAGTGATTCACATGAATGACCTCCAATGAATCCTGAAGCTCCTGCACGATATTCGCAAGACAAGGAAAAGAGCGTCCGTGAAGGTATCATCCGGCGCTTCTTTTCCTCACATCGCACATCGAAATGCCATCCAAACAGGGCAAAGCGCGATTTGTGGGGCACATTGCGGGCCCACAAGCAAAGAAACGAGTGGCGAGGTGCAGATGCAGATGCAGATGCACGCATTTCTTATCCGAAAAGGCCGAAGCGGTCTGCTTATGTATGTACAATGCATGTGTGCATAGATAAGCACATGCATTGCATTGCGCCGTTCAGACCGGAGGCTGCGGGAAGAGACGTTCAAAGGGTGGCCTTCCCTCCACCATTCTCGGCATCCATCCTGCCTCTAAACATTCTTTCACACGTCCTTTTCCACGCAGTCTCATTGACTTGATTATCGTCATGGCTGGTCCAACCGTCCACCCGTTTCCAAAGCCTGCGGATTCGGGCGTTGACTTTGGCGCAACCGTCTCAAACACGGACATTGAGAACCTTACCGGTAAGATATCAGCTTCCAAGTGCATCTGCAGATAGCCATTGCGATGTGAACAAGACGAGAACAAAATGTTCTTACAGAGGGAGAAGACCCGTAAAATCGGTAACCTCCTTTGGTGAGTTAGTGTCTTCTCAACCGCACAAACAATCTTTGGATCTGCAGAGGACCTACTGACACGTTCGGCCACAAGATGCCGACTTTGATGTCATACGAAATGCCCTCTTCGAGCACCAAATTCTCGTCTTTAAGAATCAGGGCCACGTCTCGCCCAAGGCACAATACGAGCTCACGCTCAGGTTCGATCCCGCGGCGGCGGGCGGGTACGGTCACGGCAAGACGCTCGACGCCAAACGGTCCATCCTGCATCCAGACCTCAAGACGATACCACACCAACCGCAGGTCCAGGTCATCGGCAATGGGTTCGTAGACGAGTACGAAGGATTGCAGAACTTCCGACTACGTCATCCTCATCACCGCACTTTCCACGACACCAAGATTCCTGACGAGGATGATCTGCATGCCACGCGGTTCTATCGCTGGCACATCGACGCCGCTCTGTATGATCTTGCCCCCCCGGTGGCAACCACGTTGCTGGCGGTGCGTGTGCCCGGCGGTCGGTCCCAGGTGGTCCGCTACGACGATGGTACTGGCGATGAGCTCATGGTCCCGCTCGGCACCACGGCATTCGTCTCGGGCTATTCCATGTTCGATCGTCTCAGTCCTGAGGACCAAGCCTTTGCTCGTACCACAAGAGTCGAGTACGCGGCCCATCCGTACATTTGGATGTCTGCCGCCAAAGCCCGCTCCGACGGGCTCGGTTTGCTGTCCCAGGATAAGGAGCTGCCTGAATACGCATTGCCCCCTATCGAGAAGGACAAGATCCAGGTTCTTCCCATGTGTTGGGCAAACCCCACGACGGGACGGCTGGCTCTGCAAGTTCACCCATCTGCTATCCGGAAACTTCATCTGGGCGATGGCACCGTCGTGGATGACCTGAAAGAGGTGAGGGCCATTGTGCACAGGCTGCAGCGGCCATCGATTGCACCCAACATGGTCTATCCGCATGATTGGGAAGAGGGTGATTTAGTTATCTTCCACAATCGCGGCTTGATTCACTCAGTCGTGGGAGCGTTTGCGGAGGACGAAGTGCGATTGTTTCGACAGTGCAATATCGCGGCGAGTCATTTGCCCGTCGGACCTGGTGAGCCGTTGGTCGCAGCTTGATATGACGGCTCTCATTGTCGGTGTCGACATATGTTGCTGGCCTTGGAGATGTTGATTTGGAATGTAGAAAGATGGTGAGACGGCAGCCAGCCTCGTCCAGACCCATCGACGGTGATATTGGCAGTCATCAATTTGTTTCGAGCACGGACCTTGCATCTGTGACGCACTTTAGACTCGCAGACGTAGACGGAGGCGCGCAAATGAGTGCGACGGATTTTTGTGCAGCCGGCCATAAGACAGGCCATGAAGCTTCCAGCCGTGAGAATGATGTTGAATCTGATTCTCTACCCAAACCCGACTCTCCACGCGTCTCTACACCAGCAAGTCCGCCCTTCGGCGTTCCAGTGCGAAGTCCTTCTAATCGCGGCATGGGGGACAGGCTGCAGACCATTGTGTGGCCAGCCGTCTCCGATAGAAGTTCAGACTTGAAGGTAGATTCGACGCGCAGATAGTGGCTCAATAGTGTGAACCATGGTTCCATGTCCGTTCTGGATGGAGAAATCATCAGATGCAGCGAGCCGGTTCGGCCATTTCCAGGAACAGTCCCCTTGCTTGTATCGGCTCCTTTGCGAAAACGACCTCGCCTTCCAGGCAGACCTTGACTCGACGGCAGAGGAGCTGCTCACGAACGACGCGGCAAGAAGAACGAGGTGCGCTGTGAGATGGAGCCATCGACGGCTCGGACACACAGAGGTCCACTTCGTCCTGAAAGCCGCATGCGTGGTGCCGAGACGGATGGGGATGATGCTCTTCCCAAAGCCTGGCGTCGCTTCGGTTCGCGTGGAAGAGTTGCATGAGCATCGTCGACCGAATTTTGCTCCTTGTTCTTTGCAAGATCCCACTCTTCCACTTTAGGGAACATTTGGCGAGCATAAAGACGGAGACGATGGCTCTTTCCTCCCACGGCAGCAGCCAAACCCCACAAGGGTTCGCTTTCGGACCCCGTTTCCAATCACGAATGATGGAACCAAGCTTCACCGTCTTTCGTCAAAAACGACCCTCACCCGGATTTCCAGTCTGATATTACTATGGTGCTGCGCCCGAGCCGCTTACTCTCGGCGTCAATCTGTACAGGAAGCCGGCATCATCACGCACTACTGCTTTCTCGGTCACCTGGAAGTAGAGGACTGCCGTCGCCCGCTGGACAGGCCACCCGATCGATAAAGTACTTTAGTACTTTCGTACTTGTACTTTATGTTTCGGTGATTTGAGCAAAATGTCTCATCGCTCCTTCGCGATAAGACAATACTGACACCAGCGCACAGAGACTTACACGAATTATGACAGTCTCAGTGCTCGGTCTATTCTCTGCCGCAGTAATTAATGAGCAGAACCCTGATGCTTGAACACCGTCAACCCACTTGCTGCCAAGGCAATGACATGCCAAGGGGAAGCAGATACCGCAAACTATCGGATATCGGCTCAAGCTCCATCATGCTGCGTCTCTTTCGCACTCGGTACAGCGTAGGGTGCCGCGGATCACGACTTCAATCCTCATTCCGCTAAAGACAGACGGCTGGACCGGGCCGATGAATGACATCAACGCCTCGGTTCAAATCACAAATGTTGACGAGAATTGGCTCATGTTTGCATTCAATCGGACGAGGCCAATTTTGGTCCGCGCCGAGGGCCTGGGATCGCTGCGTGGAGAGTCGCAGCAAACTACCGTGATGAATGTATCAATTAAGAGGCGCCCAACTAATATGCATGACTTTTTTGCCAAGACACCAATGCGGCATCAATGCAGTCGTCATGGGACGAACGTCGTTCAACGCGGCTCCCCGATTCGTTCTAGTCGGGTCCCTGACGCTGTGCGGCTTCCAATTGGGGGCTGGACCCTTTGTATTCGGGTTGAGATGCAGCAATGGGCAGCGTAAGGCGACATGGTCCCGGCTTGCTGACGCCCATTGACATCCAAAGTTACATATAAAGAGGATGCAGGTCACTCTGTCCGACGAGAACGCAAGTCAAGATGCCGCTCACAGCACTGCAGACCTGCTTTAGGTAGACAAACTGCGAATCAAGAAGTGCGGGAGCCTTATACAGAGCTGCCTCATCACACTACACGTTACTTCTATCGGCGGACAAAGACACTCTGGCTCCTCCCCTCTACGACAATCGCAAGTGCCTTTTAATATCTCTGATAGTCAAAGAGAGAAAACAGCGCCTGAACAGCCCGCCATGGGAGCCCCGCGCCAAAGTTTGTCTCAACTGAGCCAGGACTCGAGATTCCACTTTGAAATTCTACGTCCCCTCTCCTTGAGCTCTTACGATGGCGCAGATGTGAGCGAGTGTCTCGGCGCTGCCAGATCGATCGTGCCAGGGGATTTTGAAAGCTTCGCCGGCTCCTTTGCGCAACTCGCGAGCAGCGTTTATCAGCGCGCGCTGAGCATTGCAAAGAACAAATTCCCGGTGTCTGCTCGAACCGCCTTCTTCAGTGCTGCTACTTACTTTCGAAGTGCAGATTTCTTCCTGCATGGCAACCCGGCAGATGCTCGAATCACAACCTATTGGGCCAATCAAACGGCGGCCTTTGATCAGGGTCTCGCCCTGCTCTCGCCTCCCGGACAACGTTTCACCATCAAGACTGCCGAGTTCGACATCCCTTGCATATGGCTGACACCTGACCCGGAGGTTAAACAGCGCCCTACCATCATCATGGGGAACGGGTACGACGGATCTCAAGAAGAAATGCTCCACGTTGCTGGTCTTGCTGCTCTGGAACGAGGGTATAATGTGCTCACGTACGAGGGGCCAGGACAACCAACGGTTCGAAGAGAACAAAACATAGGGTTCACCGCCGACTGGGAGAAGGTCGTCACCCCGGTACTTGATCATGTGCTGAACAAAAGATCGAACCAAGTCAACTCTAGCGCCGTGGCATTGTACGGCTTGTCTCTTGGCGGATACCTAGCCGCACGCGCCGCGGCCTTCGAGCACCGATTCGTAGCCATCATGGCCCTGGATGCAGTTTGGGACTTTGGTGCGGTCATCAAGAGGGGCTTTGGGCCTGATGCATGGCAGATCTACGAAAGTAAGAACAAGACGAGATTTGATGCGGCCGTGCAAAGACTCCTCGCCACCACCAAGTCGAGCGATGTACGTTGGGGCCTTCAGCAGGGCATGTGGGCTTTCAATACTACGTCACCCTTTGAGTTTCTCGGCAAGGTCCAAGAATTCACACTCGAAAAGGTTGCGCACCAGATCAGAACACCCATACTACTCGGCGAGGGCGAGGAAGACGACATGTTCCGCGGACAGGCCCAAAAGCTGGCAGCCGCTGTCGGCGACTGCGCCCATCGGCACATGTTTGGTACCAAGGACTTTGCTGGTGCACATTCGGGCATCGGCTCGTTGAAGCTGCAGAATCAGGTTGTTTTCGACTGGTTTTCGACTCTGCTACAGGATCGGAAGCCGGGCTCCTGTGGTCCAAACAATGCAACTTTTACGGCTTCTTCACGACCGCGAAGAGTCCGAAACAAGATATAGTGGTGCGGGAGACGAAAATGGCAGCTTACAGGGTTTTGGATACCACTTCCATCGAAGACATGAATGATGCGCATATCGGTAGTTTGCAGCCACCATCAAGAAAGCAGTGCCTTTGCGCTTCTGATCAACGTGAAAGAATGGCATGAATGTGTGTCATGTCGTGTGCGAACGGGTTTGTTTCTTCCGACTCTGCATTCCGGAGTACTATGAAGAGTTGAGTGAAGTCGTGTGACTGCGCTCAGAGGGGACATGCCCCCCCATCCGTCTTTATGACTCTGCGATCGTGAAGTTTCGAAAAGTCGACCGATGAGCGTTCAGGGTCGACCAACGGATTTCTCTTTCTTTTTCCCCTGACTCTGCGTTTCTGGATCATACGAAGAGTTGAGTCAAGTCGAGTGCCTGTGCGTAAAGGAGACATGTCGTATGCCCCCGCATTCATCCGTATGCCTCCGCAACCATGAAGTTTCGAAAAGTCAACCAATGAGCATTCAAGGTCAACCAATGGGTTTTTTCTTTTTTCCCCTAACTCTGCGTTTCTGGATCATACGAAGAGCTAAGTAAAGTCGAGTGTAGGATACATGTCATATGCCCCTATATATCTCTACGACGAAGTTTCGAAAAGCCAACCCATGAGCGCTCAGGGCCCATGTCCTGTGCCCCCAACACATGCATGTGTCGTGTCGTGTTCGCTCCCGCCTTCGCACAAGGTCTGCCATGGACTGCACCTCAGGCTACCTCGCTCGATCGTGTCGCCGTCCCTTATCGTGAACAGGCACGTTGAATTTCCCGCCAGAGCCATGTCAGTGCCGCTGCAGGGCCCATGGTGTTCCTCCCCCATGTCGCTCCTCTTCCCACCATGCTTCGTTTCATCCCGTCATACCGATGTCCGCGACCGCGGTGCTTCTTTTTCCCCTCCTCCTGAGTTTCTCGTCCAGTACTCATGCTTGACTCTCTGCACCCCCACAAGATAAGAAAACCTCAATGAGCGTCTTCTTCTCCGAAGGCCGCGGCCTCTTGCTCAAGTTTCGCTCGGCTTGTGAGGTGCTTTAGGGGGAGTGGTCGGTTCCATCTCGGCGATTTGACAGGACGGGCAGGTGACAGAATCCGGGTAAGTTGGGTACGGCGCATGGTTTCGACAGTTCGCTTAGTGCATGCAGTGCTTGGGCAGCGGTCCATCGGCCTGTGTGTTGGACTTGTGTGTGTGTTCACGCGAAGTTCTGACCAGTTCATGGTGTTCGTCTGGTGCCGAGTGCGAGGCTTGTACACGCATCGTGAAGCTGCCGGACGGGAAACGAGCTTGCCTTGCTGGCTCAGTGCGAGGTGCACACGGCACTGCATGATCCAATATCACCACTTGCGCTGGTTCACTTATTGACTAGGTTCAATTCACCCCCTTCCTGTTGCGCCATCTACTCCACAATGACGAGGCGTTCAACTTGGCGCTGTCTCCGCGTCCGTTTGCCAAGACGCTTACATCTCGGATCCGAGTGGCACGATACGCTTGGCATCGTCAAATCGCCCCATGTGTTTTCGCTCATCGTGATTTATATTCTATGCCCGCTAAGATTCCTATAACAAGAGACAGCATTCCGCTTTTTTGGGGGCGACGGGCCTGGGCCAGTCTTTCCAACCCCGTCCAACTTTACCACCCCGAGGGCTTCAACCGCTGGCAAGCTTGTCTGAGCCTCCCTTGCCGTTGTCGACAAAAGCAACCTCGGAGTCTGTCGTGCCAATACCTAGCTGGGCGGTGCTCCAACCACGGCTCTCAAGGTACTCGCGGAACCTCCTGTCCTCCTCAGTGATGGTGTCCTGTTCAATGTTTGGGATAAAGAAGAAGGCGATTAGTGCGGACAGGATGCAAAGACTGGATGCGACCCAAAAAGGATATTGGCCCTGTTTCACCACATCGTCGCCCCCAGCGGCCTGAATGTGTGGGAACACATAGGTCCCTACAAAGGCGCCAATCTTGCCCACAGCCGACGCGATACCGTAGTATCGGCCTCGGACACCCGTGGCGCACGTCTTGGCCGCCAGGAGACCGATGTTGTTGCCGGACCCGAATTCCCCCAAGGATAAGAAGATGCCGTACACGACGGCAAATGCGGCAATATGAGTCTTGATACTCCCGTAGACGCCTGCCATGATGTACCCAACAATGGCTTGTACGGTGATGCCGGCAATCAAGGTATACTTGGGACCTATCCAGTCCGATACCCATGCGCCGCAGATGGTTCCGGGAAGGTAAAATATGTTGATGACGGTATTCCAGCCGAAGATGGTGGTCAACGGGGCTTCCTTTCCGTAGATGCCTTGCAGGATATCGGACGAGTAGATGCCAAAGGCGTACGTGGAAAAGTCGTAGAGAAACCAGATCAGGCTAACGCAAAGCAGTCGGAACCAGTAGTAACGAAGGACCAAGCTGTATGGTGTTGCCTTCCGCATAGACTCCTTGGAGAACTCCTCGGGTTCCTTCAGTCGCAATCGCAAGACAAACAGGACCAGAGGGAATACGACGCCAATGCCCAGGCTGGTACGCCAAATAGTTTCCAGGTGCTCGCTGTGACAAGCGGCAGCGACCACATCTGGAAGACCCGTTAGCCTCGTCATCCGCCATGCCATCGAAAGATGAGAAGAGAAAAGAAGAATGGGCAGAAACTCACAAGGGACGAAAGCTCCAAAGACAAAGCCAAAGTCAATCATTGTGTTGGTGAAGAGAATGAACCATCGGTTACGAGTGCCTTTTTTGAGCTCGCCAGTGGACTCGGCGCAGCCTACACTGCCGGCGGGATATTCACCTGCGTAGAGTCAGTTAGTGACTGGTGTTTAAACAGATGCCATGGCGACTTTGGCGTCCCACGTCGCAGGGTAATTCATGCTCATTACCTCCAATGCCAATGCCGACAAAGAAGCGCCAGGCGGTCAGCATATTGAACATGCCGACAGGGTCGCCCTTGAAGTATGAACCGGTTGCCAAGGCGGTAAAGATGATGAGAACTACGGTCGATACCATGAGCGAATTGACGCGCGACCAATGATCGCAGGTGAAGCCGAAGATGAGCTGGCCAACAACTGTGCCGGCAAAGGCAATATCGGCAACATAGCTGGCGGCAGTTGAGCCGGTGTAGACGGTGCCGTACTGCAACTTGAGGACATTATTGACAGATCCGATGACCTGACGCAAGGATAAGTACTTTATGTAATGGCGCTTCACAGCTATCTTGACCACTCACGTTGTTGATGTAGCCGTCGGAGAACAGTCCAGCGCCGCAGGCAAAAACCGGTAGAGCGGCATGAAAAAATGACTTGGACTGCGAGGGTGCTTCGGGCGCCGAGATGTCCTGGCCGGGCGCAGGCGCATCCTCGACTGCTTCTTTCTTGGACCATCCAAACATGGTGAAGCAGTGACACCGGGGAATGGCTGGATTGGAGGAGGAAACATGGCAGCTGGCGGCGCGAGGAGAGGTGGTGGCCGAATTTGTATATTGGTAGTCGCCGAAGGTGAGAGAGCCCTGCACAACCACCAGATGCGGAAGGACCCAATCAGCGTCCAGCTGATGTTGTCCACTCCCGAGATGGGCATGGGTTATTGTGGTGTGTGCCGGGTGTCATCGCTAATGGGGGCAGATCGAGTTCAGAGTATTGTACTAGCGTTGCTCGGGGTGTCCATGTCCACCCATTGTGACACGGGGGGGTGAAGGCTCTGGCGGCTCTGAGGGCAAACGCGCAAACAATCGTCCATGATGATGAAGAAGAAGACGTCTTGCAGCCGGACGAAGCCGGGCGGCGATACTGGTGCGGAGCTTGAGACGCGACGAGGGAAGGCACGACTGTGGAATGACGCAGGTGGTTGGTTGCAGTATGAAGGACGAACGGGCGGCCAGCCAACATGGCCTAAACCTCCTTCCTACTTGCTGGGCATGACAAAGATGAACGCACCCCTCACTTTTGCAGGCGCACACAGCTCTGAGAGCCACCGATGCGTGGCGAACTGATCCCTCCTGCATCTTCATTGCACCTCTTCGCTGTCGCCGCTGCTTTGTCTCCTTCTCCTGCCTCCAAATCATGATGCGGACATTGCCATCCCCACGTCGACACCGTGGGCTGGGTGCTGCCAGTAGCTAGTCGACGGGGGAAGATTCCGCATTGGACCTAGACGAGGCCGAGTCGTCAGACGCGCCAGGACGCACGTCTCAGCACGTGGCCAGCCCATGACTTTCGACTCGACCGCCAGGCTGCTGCCTAGAGACTGTGGTGGGCATCATCGGATCTGTAAACGACGACTTCGACGCAAGCGACAGCCCCGCGCAGTGGTCTACAAGATGTACATATGATTAGGATAACCAGAACAAGGAAGGCAAAGCCTTGCGCGGCCGGACCCTGGAAGGAACCCTGGAAGGAACCTTGCGCCAGCTCCGTCAAAAAGCAAAAAGCCCAACAGCACCTTGCAAATCGGCTGAGCTAAATGAGCTTCTGGGTCCACCAAGCGTTTATCGGCCGTTTTCCCATCTTCCGCTGGTTGCGAGGCAGGGATCGTCTGGCCGAGTTTGCACTTTTGTGCTCGCCCTTGCGTGCTTTTGATTCTCGACCCGGGTCCCGCCAGCGCAATCTCGACCATGTGTGGTGGTGGTGACTCTGCTCGGTCGATCCGTGCATCGCATCCATTGCTGCTACTCCGCAGATGTCTTTTGAATGTCCTCTGCTGACTTTGGTGGGCAGAAGGGAGAGCATGACGGCGCTATGCTGCATCATCACCAAACGTAGCTCACAGAGCTGCAGGGTTGACTTGACCACTGTGCACATTGTGCGCGCAGGTCTGCCAACACCCGCGCTGTATTTCGGCTCACATATGTCATGTCTTTGGAAGTCAATCAAAGACGGCTTTGCGGCACATTGAAGGTGCGAGGTCTGTCGTAGCACTTACAAGACTGTCCATTGAGATCAATGCTTCATCCACCTTGGCAGTCGCTGCATCACGTCTCATCACTAGCCCGTGCTCATCCATGTACGGAAATATAGAGCCACGGCCATTCATGCAATCAATCCCCCTGGTAAAATTAGCTGACTCCGTTGTTCCTCCAGGTCACGACGATGTATGTCAATCAAGAACTACCAGGAAATGCGTATGGCTTAAGCGACCTTTGGCAAGATCAGAAAGACCGGAAGAGCTGTCCCTGATCTGCACACAGAGCGCCATGGCTTCCAGCCAACATTTTTTTTCGGCTTCGAAACATGAACATCCTGCTTCACAGTCAAGTACCAATATCAGGATGGTGAACAAAGTGAAGCTTTGAGAAATTCACAGTGATTGATCAAGCTGCTTTATCATGAAACATGACGGCACACTTCACAGTCGCCTTGGAGGCCAACTCCAAAGCTGCCGTACCTCCTAACATACATTACTTGGCTTGAGGATTCATATACATATACTTGAGAAAGCCTGATGCTGGTTGAGAAGGGAGCTGAAGATCAGTTTGACGGCTGCTTATGTAGAGATTCAGGAATCTTCTCATGTGATCAATGCTTGATGAGCAGAATTTTCTTGTCCTGTTTCGATTCTGATGATTGCCACTCAGCGTACGCAACGAGAGCAGCATGCCGTCACGAAGCGAACCTTGGTGATGGCATTGAGCTCGGTTGTCTTTAGTCGGTTGTCTTTGTTGATTGGCTGTCTCTTGCCACTGGACGTCTCTTGCAACTGGACGTCTCTTGCAACTGGATGTCTCTTGCAACTGGACGTCTCTTGCAACTGGCTATCTGATGGAGTCCATCTCTTATGCCGCTGGCGGGTTCTTCATCGTTCGCCGTCTCATCTACACCATGTCTCTTATTCATCGTAAGACTTTTCTTTGCGGTTGACTTTCTTTCCGTTGTGAACCGTCCTGTCATCGACTACCTCGTGGGTCGTTTGAACGTGGCCTACTGTTATTTTCTTCTTGGTTGACCGCGCTTCACGCTGGCTATTTGTCTTGCGACTCGCTGCCTTCTGCGTTCTTGACAATCTTCTTCTTGACGACGAGTCTTGTTGTTGTTGGCTATTCAGGGAATCATCGGCCGTTCATTTCCCTCATGATTCGCCTCTTTCATCCGCCGAGTTCTTTCCGTCGTCGCTCTCTTTATTGCCGACCCTCGCTTCCGTGGTTGTTGTCTTGCCCCACGATTCATCGCTACCGTCCCTCCAAGGTCGACTTGCTTGTCTCTATGGCACGGGTCTATCGAAGACTCTTCTGTTATTGATGGCTCCGTCTCTATTGATGACGTTTCTTCCCTTGGTTTCTTGTCTTCTAGCAACGACTTCTCTTCTAGCAACGACTTTTCTTGTATCGGTCACTTCTTTCGTGTCAGTAACTTCTCTTCCATCGTGACCGTCTCTTAGGTTGACGGGCTCCTCCATCATTGATCGCCAACTGCCGTATCCACGGTCACACTGCCCCTCCTTCATGGCTCGTCACTGTCATCGTCAGCCGTCTCGAGTCATCAATCGTCGTTCTATCGTCAAACGTCCCTCGCGCCATGAAGCCTCATCTCTAGGAGACGAGACGCTGTTCTCTCATCCCTCTATACAGCCAGATGCCGGCGATCATGCTTCTCAACGCCAGCAACCACCGAATCTCAACCACGCTGCGCGAATCCATTCCCAGGTCAAGGTCACAAATCACTTGTACGCTGAGAAGGTGAATGCTGGATGATGAACAGTCCTATTTGTTTTTTTCTATACGATGGGCAGAAACCCTGCTCAAGTCGATTGCCATGATGAGTACGAGAGACACTCGTACGCTGAGAGCGTCAATGATAGATGACCAAAGCCCTTCATGCATTCTCTACATATGGGGAGAGAGCCTGCGCAAGTCGTGTTAAGTACAAAAGACACTCGCAGGCTGGCAGTATCAATGTTGGATGACTGAAGCCTTGCAAGCTTTCTCTATACTATGGGTAGTAAACATGCACAAGTCAATCGTCGTGTTGAGTACGAGAGGCACTCGTACGCTGAGCGCGTCGATTTTGGATGGCCAAAGCCCTGCAAGCTTTGAACATATCATGAGTAGACACAGGCCAATTTACAAGACGCTCAGATACGTTGAGGGTATTGATCTAGATGACCAGTAGCCTCGGATGCTTTTGATACATCACGGATATGAGTAAGAACATGCGCGAGTCATTTCTGACGTCGACTTCACAAGTCACCCAATTCACTGGACAGAGCCAATCCTGTATGACCCGTACATTGGCCTTTGATGGCTGTTCAGGATTGTGGGCAGAAACCACACTCGAGCCTAAAAACCCCTACATACCATCAACGGTGCACGTCTGGAGCATCTTCATATCCCGACAGATGGTTAGTGCGAAGCCAAACGGAAATGACATGCTCTGTCCATGTACAAGAAAATCGTCAATCACGCCCTTTGAAAACGTTGTGCAAATCTCCGAGCCCGAAACAAGTCTCGCTCCGTTACCGCTGCATCTTCCTCGGCACAGGCTCGGCTCTTTCACGCGTCTCTTCTTCCAAATTGTTTCAACGACATTCTATGTTGCCGCTGCCTCGTCCTCGGCACAAGCCTCAGCTGTTTCAACCGTCTCGTCTTGTGAACTGTCAACGGCTCATGATTGCATGTTAGCTAGGCACGCCGCGACTGTGCCGTAGTTCGTGATGTCTGGGTTAGCTTCACATTGTCCACGGCTGGAACTCTGAACCACGCCTCTTCCGCTTGAACCTGCCGCATCGTTTATCGAGCCTTGTCCTATTTACTCGCATGTAATCCATTACACTCGATTGTAAACTCTCACCAACACAACGTACAGCGGTTCACTTACCAGACGTCTACTTCATCGCATCGTTCACCATGCGCCCTCTCCTCTCGCTCGCGTCTCATCTTTTCCAAAATCCCATGACACTCATCGTCACAAACCATCTCACTAACATACCATATGCAGCCTCTCACTCAACAGACATACAACCCGCCGCATCCGTGACCATACGTCGCTCTCGCATCTGATCCATTTTAGAGTCTCATTGCACTGTCGCAATCATCTTGTGTATATAGCGTCTATAGCCTCCGACTTCTTCTTGTCCACCGCACTATCCACCACGCTCCCTCTCAACTCTCTGGCATTTATCTTATTCCAAAATCACAATGCACTATCAGCGAATCATCTTACAAACACAGCGTATATAGCATCTCACTCACCAGACATCAAAAGCATTATTTATCACGCTTTCTTGTCTCTCTCTCTTATCTGATCTGTTCCAAACCCCTGTAATCTTATCGCGAATTATCTTGTAAACACTGCGTATGTAGCATCTTACTCACCAGACGTCCACTCTACCGCGTTGCTCACCGTGCTCCCTCTCATCTCTCGCATCTCATGCATTCCATCCCATGCAATGCGGCCAATTATCTCACGAACACAGCGCGTGTAGTATCTCATGAACACAGCGTGTATAGTATCTCATTCACCAGACATCTAACCTACGGCGTTGTTCACTATGCTTGCTCGTCTCTCTCGCATCTAATCCGTTTCAGAATCCCATTACACCGTCGCATCATCTTGCGAACACGGCGTGTATCGCCTCTCACTCGCCAGACGTCCAGCCTACCGGGTCACTCACTATGCTCCCTCGCATCTCATCTATTCTTTCCCATGTACCGTCGTGGTGCATCTTGCAAACACAGCGTGTACAGCATCTCATCACTTGCTAGACGGCCTAACTCATCACATTGTTCACTATGCTTGCTCGTCTCATAGATATCTCCAAGATATTATAAAATACTATTATACTATTGTGATTTATTTTGCAAACACAGCGTGTACAGCATCTCACTTGCCAGACGGCCAAACTCACCGCGTTGTTCACTATGCTTGCTTATCTTATGGATATCTCTAAGATATTCTACAATACGATTATACTGTAGTAAATTGTCTTGCAAACATACTGTGTATAGCCTGACTTCTTCTCATCCACCGCATTGTCCATGGTCCTATTTCAATCTCTCATTTCTGCTAGCATCCAGTCCACTCTTACATTATCGCACTCATCACAAAATCATCTCACTAAGACCATAACGTGTATCTCACTTACCAGACGTCCAACCCACCGCGTCGTTCACCACGCTCCTTCTCATTTCCCTCACGTCTCAAACGTTCCAAGATCCTCTTATACTATCGTGAACGATCTTGCAAACATACGGTGTTTCATTTCTCTCGCGTCTCAAACGTTCCAAAATCCTCTTATACTACCGTGAATGACTACCGTGAATGACCTTGCAAACATACTGTGTCTTATTTCTCTCGCATCTTGAACGTTCCAAAATCCTCTTATACTATCGTGAATTATCTTGCGAACATAGTATGTATAGCCTGACTTCTTCTCATCTACCGCATAGTCTATCGTGCTATTTCATTCTCCCATCCCTGCGCGCGCATCTTACCCTCTCCTAAGAGACCATTGCACTCATCACAAAAACTATCTCACCAAGACCATGGCGTGTAGCCTCCAACT
This sequence comes from Aschersonia sp. MBC 735, assembly GCA_030783925.1. Classification (NCBI taxonomy): domain Eukaryota; kingdom Fungi; phylum Ascomycota; class Sordariomycetes; order Hypocreales; family Clavicipitaceae; genus Aschersonia; species Aschersonia sp. MBC 735. Next base: position 11,294 of record JARJRV010000136.1, on the reverse strand, counting down.
TACCAGACGCCCAACTCACCGTTCACTTTCTTATCTCTCCTATATAAAATGTACACCAAAGTCCTATCACACTTATTATAAACTATCTTACGTACATAACGTGTGTAGCCTCTCACCTACCAGATACGCAATGTACCGCGATATTGACTGTACTTTCTTACATCTCTCGCGTTACATGTTCCAAAATCCTCTAGCACTCATCACAAAAGAACCTCGCAATATCACGCACACAGCCTCACACTCCCCAGCCGTCTGAACCGGCGGCGTTCACCATACTTCTTATCTTTCTAGCATTATATCTATTCCAAGATCCTATACCACTTATCACAGAGCCATCTCATGATATTATGCATACGGCCTCACACTCCCCAACCGAACCAGCGGCGTTTACTATACTTCTCATCTCTCTAGCATCGTATCTATTCCAAGAATCTATGGCACTTATCACAGAGCCATCTCATGATATAACGCATACTGCCTCGCACTCACCAGACGTCTAATCCACCGCGTTATTGACTAGACTTGTCATCTCTCTGTCGCATGATGTCTATTACAAGATCCTATGACACTTATCACAGAGCCATCTCACGATATAACCCATACTGCCTCGCACTCACCAGACGTCCAATCCACCGCGTTATTGACTAGACTTGTCATCTCTCTGTCGCATGATGTCTATTACAAAATCCCATGGTACTCATCACAAACCCATCTATCTCATGACATACAGGCTCTCATTGACTGTACTTTGCAGCCAGAACCCCATGGCACTCATCACAAACCCATCCATCCCATGACGTACAGGCTCTCATTCACCCGTACTTCGCATCTCTCTGGCATGATATAACCATTCCAAAATCCCATTTCAGACCATCTCACTCACTAACTTCAACGTGCAGCTTCTCACTGACCATGAACCCACCCCTGCGCTCACCCTGTCTTCACATAGCTCACTCCTGGCTTTCATGACACTCATGACACACACTCAACACCTCTTATTCACACTTCATCTCGCCCCATCCAATCGAACAAGCAATCCAACCCAACCCTACACCCCGCCAATGCCACCACCGACGCCCGCATCGCCACCCGCCACCGCATTCCTCAGGTCGCGGAAGTCGGCTCCGACACACCCGCCCAGGAATGCATTCCCGCACAAAGTTCTGCACGACGACACCACCCGCGTTCTAGCCAACCTTTCATCTTCGCACAAACGAGTGCATAAACATTTCACAGGGGATGAATATTCCACACGAACCATTCCTAATTCGCACACACACACAAGCTATGCGCCTCTGAACAAAAGCTGCGGGGACAGGTCTCGGCCCTTCTGATAAGGCCTGCAGATGTCGCCATTCCAGCCCAGTGATGGGAAAGCGTAATCAATCTTGTGACGGGACCTGCTGTGGAGAAGACGGAGGGAACAAAGGAAGCAAATGGCCGGGGGGAGGGGGGAGGGGGCCATGCGTCCAATCCTGACGGCTGCGTGAGCGTGAAGATTCGCTAGCCCACGTCAACAATCACTTTGATGCAAGGGAATGACAAAGCCAATCGTCTCCCGCAGTCGTGGTCGATGGGCGGTGAGGAAGAAGCAATGCAGTTTGGGATCGAGATGGGCGTTTTGCCCGCACCCCCATACGGAGACGGAGATGGGACGAAGACGGCGCAGAAGGATGGGGGGAAAAAGAAAGGTGGCTAACGTGGCTTTCGAGTCTAGAATGCATCGGAGCACGGAGCACAGTGCCTTTGTTCTCGAGGCGAAGCAAAAAAGCAAGTCGTCACACCCTCACTGCCCGTGGGGAAAAAAAAAGCAAGGCCGCGGCACTGTTATGCGGGAGAAAGCTGCCCACGATGCCATGCCATGCCCGGAAGCCCATTCTTCTCCCCCCGTTGGTCCTTTGATGCCCGACTTGCTAGTGGCACAATTGCTGCTGATGGCTGCACTGGCGATAATACTGCATGGCATGGGCTTCCCCCTCCCCGGTGTGTTGACGTGGTCAGATCTGGAACGGCCGATACACTCCAGTACTGCCTTTGTGGCCAGTGGTTCTCGACCGCTGAGCAGGCTTATCGACGTCGACGAGTGATGGGGTAGCAATGCTGAAACAACAACAACGAAGCTGCATGCATGCGTGCCGCAACCCCCCTCTCGGATTCTCTCCAATGAATGAGCAGGGCATATCGACAAGGTCAGCATTCGCAGCGGTGAAGGCAAGGCAAAACACCAATACAGCTTCCGGCATCATCAACATCCGGGTCTACTGCATATCATTGCCTGTTCTTGTCCGTGTGATGCATGCATGGGGCCAAAGAAGGATGCGTATGTATGTATGTATGTACGGATTATGCTGCTCGTCATGCTGCCTTGGCATGATAGGATTGAAGGAGATGAGAAGAAGATTTGGATGTCGGCATGGCAAGTCTACGTGGCCACGTACGGAGTTCCGACACACACATATGCATAGAGTGTTGAAAGCATGCAATACAAGAGTCCTGTGCAGTTGCATATCCGCATATCAACTGACCGAGGGCCAACAGGCAGCCGTGACGCCAAAACGTCATCCCGGGCGAGGGCCAAGAAGGAAGAAGAGGGACGGGGCCTTTGCCAGAGCAGGTAAGACCAACTCCGCGTCCCGTAGAGGTCATAGCTCTGGCTCTACGGAGCACTATCGCCCACGGACCAGCGACAGAGGAAGTTTCGGGGCGCGTGATGGGAGAGAAATGGCGCAACTTTGCCGGTAAACGAGGCTCTTGGCAGAGAACACGAGCCATCTGACAGGCGCTGCGTGCGCGTGCGTCGCGTCCATTGCAGGCCGTACGTGTCAGAGCGTGTGGGTGTGTGTGTGTGTGAATATCTTGTTTGTGTGTTGGCGGCACACATGTTCCCTGCTCCCTGTTCCATGCGCTCCAAGCTCCAGTATTCAGCATTGTGAGCAGCCTCAAGGCGAATCAGAAGTGTGGCCCGTGAGAAGACCAGAGTAGGGATCATAGTATGTATGGAATGGGGGCTGCCGCACGGGAAAGAAAAACAAGACAATGGCCGATCCGCACCTCCATCAACGCCGATGAGGATGAGGAGTAGGACGAGGAGGAGGAGGAGGAGGAGGGCAGTGCAGCAACTCCGATGCGTGACGACTGACGACTGACCACACAGACGCAGGGCGTCTTGTTGGTTGGTCGGCGGCACAATCAATGCTGACAGGCGCATTTCAGCCTCACTCAATATTGGATCGGCACTAGCAGAGGACTGTGAGTTCTCATGGGGGGGAAAAAAATGGAAATCCTAACCGAGCACCAACCGACTAGTCGTTGAGCGGTCAGGAACTGCGCGCGCGGCCCTGTTCATCTGTTCGCCGGAGCCACACGCTTGACAATGGCTGCGTGGCGCTTCCGTCCGCTGGCGCGATCATGATACGATTCCTCTCGTGGCTCGATGCCAATCATTTGACGCCTCCTGGCAATAGTTATGCCCACGAAAGCTTATGACGCAGGGATGAGGAGAGGACAAAGCCGTCGTTTTTTTCTCCCCCCATCCTGGAAGGTGGCAAGGTGGCCAGCTGACGGCGATATGACAAGAGGTCCCAACATGGACATCTGGTTGGTGAAAGGCAACAAAGAGATGGTGGCATGCAGGCGTGCTGACGGCAGCGACAGCCTCAGTAGAAGGAGAAAAAAAAACAAGATGGCACGTCGAATTCAAGATGGCCATGACCCCCCCGATCGACGTCCGTGCCTCCATGTTATCCCCCACATGTCCGGGGGGAGGTGGTCCGATAAGCAACGACACCAATCTCGCCCGTCTGTCTGTTCTCTGCCCTTATGATCAAGCCAGGAGGGACCAGGAGGGACCAGGAGGGGGAAGAAAGAGGGAAGAGGCTGCATCATGATCAATCTATCAACATCTGCAAGTCAAGTTAGCGCACGGCCGGCTGCAACCACGATCGAGGAAAATCCGTTGCGACGGGACGGATGCGCTGGCCTAAGCGAAGCGAGGTGTGGAAGGGCTGCAGCACAGACTTTTGCGCAAAAAGACTCCAGATTGCATCCCGTCAAAGATATAGGACGTGTGTGTGTGCGTGTGTGTGTGGGGGGGGGGGGGATGGGTGATTGATGATGTCCGGTTTTCGTGGTGCATCGCTCGTGATTCACAAGCTTGGGGGCCCCCCCATGAAAATCCCGCAGAAGAGAAGGGAGCAAGAAAAAGGAAACAAAATCGAACAGGAAGAAAGGAAGAAGAGCAAGAAAAAAAAAGAAATTTCACCAAGCAGAGTGACGCAAAACAACAACGATTAAGAAAGAGAAAAAGCAATGGAAAAAAAAAAGCAAAGGAAACCGTCCTTCCAATCCACCTTCCTCGTGGACATGCAAGCCTGGAATGGGCGCAGCCAACCACGCGGCCCGTAATCATTCATCATGCGCCATCCACCCGTTGCAGCCAACCCAGTCGAGTCAAGCCGCCCCGCTCCCAGGAAAGATGGAAGATCGAAGGCACGCAGACGAGCGTCACAAACGTCCATTTTCACGAGCCAGCAAAGCCATGGGCGCAACCACAAGAACGCCCCAAAAGCCACTTCCGCGGCGGATGAACCCCCCCGATGCCCCAATTCGGCAGGCCAAGTGCGCAGGACCGACAAAACTGCGCTGGCGTGGGTGCTTTCTTTCCCAGAGGTCAGACGTCATGGGCCCGCGTTACATCCATGCTCGGCTGGTGGTGCTCCCCACGGCGTCTGCCATCGTACGACATGTGTCCTGCTTACCGTGCATGTTGAATTCCAGCGCAAAAACAAAGTTTAAAGATGCCTTTTATGACTTGGGCGCGGAGTATTCGGCTTTTTCGCACAGGCCCCGGGCTGCTGCTGCCGATCGGTCCTGTGCCTTCCCCTTCCCACCCCTTCCGGCCGAAATAAGTAGCGGCCAAACGGGACCACTTTTTGGCATTTCTGGTAGAAACGAGCTACGTGTTCCATGTGGACGATTGAGTAGACTGATCGGCGGACGCGGCAGCACACGCCGCAGATACACGGAGCGGATATCAATCCCTCGCATGTCTTACACACTCGCTACGTGGCTTCTTTGCTTTGAGGCCCCAACGCAGCCTTCACGCCGACCGACTGCGCGTGAAATTTCCGACTCCGTCATGCTATATGCACATAAGGTCTCCACGATCAAAGCCAAAACCTTGGCAAGTGGTCATGTCGTGTGGGGCCCCTGCTCCCGACTTTGCCGTTGCCTCGCATGCAGAGAAGGGAAGACTCCGAAACCATTCTAGACGTTTTGTGACCTGCTCCGAGGCGAACAAGGGTGATTGAAGAAAAAAAAAATGGGAAAAAAAAATAAATTCGACCCCATGTGACCTGGTGGTCTATGCATGCTGCATGTCAGGTAGTGGATCCCACCAGGGACGATTGACGAGATTACTGGCACTCGCGACTGATGAATGTGATGGTCAAGGAAGTCAAGTGGGAATAATTTTATTGTTCATTCAATTTTCCCGTCATTTGCGGCCCGGTCGCGCATGCTATTGCTGCTCGTGTTGTAACACTGTACCCAATCTAGAGGTACAGCAAACCCTGCTTCTCTTGGCTGCAGATTGAGCAAGTTCCATTCCATTTCCCTTTCCCGTCCTTCTATGTATATCTCACAATAAATCCATACCAACACCACATTCGTCATAACTCCGTATGAAGACCTTCCCGTGTGATTCATATCCCCCGTTATCTGCCTGTAGCATGTCACAGCAAAAGACAAGGATGAAAAGAAAAGAAGAAATAGATCCCCACACCACCCTTCCCGTGTGAATCGATGCTGTTCGATGACATCTGTGAAGCTTTGCCGATGTGGCTATTGTTTTTTTTTTCAGATAATCGAACAATTATCTGCCTTGACTGGATTAAAATATGTTGATTTTGTCGTTAAAAGTAATCGTAACCATGCCCCGTTTCCGTGTTGTCCTTTTTTGCTTGGATTTTGTCCTTTTGGAGGGAGGTAGGATGACCCCCTCGTGTGCCGGGTATAATTGTTTCTCCGACGAAAAAAATGATAAGGAAATGCGCAGTGAAGAAAAGAACCAGAAAACCGCTCGTGTGCTTGGCTTCGCAATGTTGTAAAGTGAATGTCCAGACCATACTATTCCTCATCAACGCAAGGCAAATTCGTGAACCGCTTCCACCAGCGTTCCTCCGCTTTAACTCCGCGCTAATCTAAAGACATGACCTAAAGGTGAAAGAAAAACTGAAGAAGAAGAAGAGCCACGGCTGAGAAGCTCAGTGGCGTGTGAGCCTCACGAATCGAGGTCGAGAGTCCAAATAGATACAGAAAAAAATCGCGAGGCCGTAATAAAACTTCGTCTCAGTGATTGGACTTCCGGGACCCGAGTGGGGTTGAGGTGAGGTTGGGGGTATCCCGCGATCGATGACATCGGAGCGAACAGATCATGTCGTTGATGGTCGTGTCAACACGACTAATAGAAGCCTTGATATGATTGTAAAAAGGCTGGCTGAAACGTAACCGGGTGTGGCATCATTGAGCCATGTTGAACATATCGCACCACATTCCAGAATGGCAAGAGCGATTTTGGTTGCCAAGACCCTTGAGTTGTGGCAGGCACACCTCCAACAGGAGTGGGTGGTATCGATGGGCCAGGCACCTGATGAGACGGCATCAACGATGGCAAAGGCATGGTAGCCGTGTTCCCGATGAAAGGCGGTGGTGCAGCCAGGTTGCCACCTTGTTGAAACGTGCCGTGGCCAGCTCTCAGATGTGCAGCATCATAGGCTCCGACCACATAGCCGGGGGCGGAAGCGTCTGATTGGTGTGGGACATAATCATCTTCGTCGATGTCATCAATGGTAGACCCACTCGAGGTAAGCGAGCCGTCGTCAGATGTGGCAGTGGAGGATGACAGTAATGAGTAGTTGTACTCATCGTTTTCGATGACGGCGCCCTCGTCCTCGGCATAGTCGCAGGTCGATGATGTGGGCTGCTGCGGATCAGGCGTGGCGTGTACGGTGAATCGAGGGCATGCCACGATCCGACGTCGAAGCTCTGGAAGCGTGATCCTCAAGTCCGGGTTAGGTTGAAAAATGCTGTCCAGGATGTCGCTGAACTCATCAGTAAGGGGGAGGATGGTTTTCAAGAAGTCCCGACTTTGAACGTAGGCTCTGTAGGTTGAATCGTGGAGAGAGGCCTGCTTCCAAGGATTGCGCCCGCAAGTCAGGTTGACCAGAATCACGCCAAGCGACCAGACGTCATTTGGAGCGCACAAGTAGTACGGATTTCGTGTCGAGGCGTCAAGACATTCTGAAGCAAAATGTTAGTGGTTGAGGGGGAAAGAGGCGTTGGTGACGATGTAGCAATATACTTACCAGGACTCATGTAGAAAGTTGAGCCGCATCCATAATCCTCGGATCTTTCTCTTGCAATGGCTAGGCCAAAATCGGCCAACTTCACCGTGTTTCCATTGTCAGAGACCAGAATATTCTCGGGTTTGAGGTCCCTGTGGTAGATGCCCAAGCTGTGACAATACTCGACGGCATCAAGAATTTGTAGAAACGCTCTTCGGCCGAGCTCATCCTTGCCAACGTATTGGCCGTGTTCGGTGATATTGAGGAAAAGATCACCCTCCTGACAGTACTCGAGGACGACGAAAATGCAGTCGTCATGATCAACAATCTTGAGTATGGATACCACATTGGGATGTGATGCTGCCCTGTAGTGAAGGTTGATTTCTCGGTGTTGATACTCGATTTGGCGACGTTCCAGGGGTGTACCATCGGCATTGTGTTTAGTCAAACACTTGACGGCATAGCGGATGCCGGTCCTGATATCGACGGCACCGTAGACGACGCCATATGCACCGGTACCGATGATGTTCGTCAACTGGAGTTTTCCTTCCAGTAACATGCCAATTCTCTGCTGAGGAACCAGAGGTACCCTTTGAGCATAATGGCTGCCGCCCTCTACATCATCAACGTCGGCAGATGGTGAAGCTGGAGGCGTAGGGTATCCGAAGGGTGCATGGTGCTGCATAGTATGAAGTGAGGTGGGACTGAGACTTTTTGGTTGTAATACGCCGACGTTGCAGTAAAGCTGCACAGATGGTCCAGCTTCACAGTTGGTCACTCGTGGCCAGCTTGAAATTCCTCGGCACCAGCCAACAACGCGTTCCTCTCGAAATATCAATCCAAAGGCTGACAATTCGATGATATGTCGTCGACTTGACACCGAGTCAACGGGTCGAGAATGATTGGCAGACTCGAGCACTTATACGGACGACGGACAAGACGACGAGAGAAGATGTGTGTGGAAGATGAAGACAAAATCAAAGGCTTGTAGGTAGAGGAAACGCTCAAAGGAGGCGGAGGCGGAGACAGTGATATAGAAGATGTGTGAAGGAAAGTCGTACAAGCAAATCACTTGCAGTATGTGTGTATTGCACTGCTGATGATCATCACAGGTGGGCAGCATGAAGTAGATAAACGTCGAAAGGCCAGTCCCACATTCTGACCTCTTGCTGCACGGCTCTCACACCCTCCATGACTGCGCTCTGCCACACCCCGGGGCGCGCAGAAGAGTCAAACAGTACGCACTGCTTGCGTGGAGGTGTCCACCCTGAGGATCCACCAGCCTCATCACAAGCAGGGGGGTGGGACATGGGAGGAGGGGGGGAGGGGATTCACAAAGAAAAAAAAAAAAAAAAAGAAATACTACACCAACAACGGCAGCCTGACCTGATTTGGTGGGAAGCAAAATTAATGGACATGGGTCCGCTGCCTCGCGCTATCTGTCTTAGCAGGGGTGGGGCTGTTGGTGCGCCACTAACTGAGGACAGCTATTCTTAACTGCGCTGTGGCATCCATGTAAGGTAAGGTTCGGCCGCGTCGTCTTCCCAAGGAAAGGGTGGTGGGGCCCCAATCCAGTGCTAGTCAGAACATGGGTCCAAGTCTTGTGTGGTTGACGCGCAATAATCGAGAGGCGAGGATAGTCTGACACACCAAATAAAAGTGGTGCCCTCTGTGTCATGGGCATGGGTCGTCGCCAGCCCTTTTTGCCTTCCTGACCAGGAATGCCAACTATGGGCCCACGCAACCTTTCGAACTAGAAACGGAAAACCAGTCGAAAGGCAGCGGGTGAGAAAGCAGGCCGGAGAGTGGCCTGTGTCGTCGACCAGGTTGCCGACACGAAGCAATGTCGTCCAGCCATTTCCATTGCCGCCCCCCCCTTCGTCCCCTGCGCTGAGCCGGTACTCTCAATCCACCACGCTGATCCGTGGACCATGACCGTCGGGCGACTGAGGTTGACTGGGCACCAGGCGGTATTGCTTCCCGTGGTCGATGCGGCCCCCCCCCCCCCCAAGTTATTCCTCGTCTACGGAGCACCTTCAAGTTTCTTGCGCCAACTGGCGAGCGAAGGCCGCCCCGATCCGCACACGTACAGCGTGCCGTCCTCGCGTAGGGAGTCCATAACCCCTGATGTAAAATCAGCCTGCTGAGGCTCGCGGCGACTTCCCTGTGTAAGGCGTCCCAGTCGCAATGTTGCTCGTGATCGACTCCTCCTCTCCCCGTCTGCAGCGCCAGGATCAGGCCGCTTGATCCCCGACTTGTCATTGACAGCCGTTGACAAGATCCCTGGAACGAATGGAATCCGGGCAATGGAGGTGGTTCCAGAACAGTGTGATCAGCTAGCTGAGACAAGTCAAAACTTTTTGCCATCATTGGCCGCAACAGTGAAGGTCTGCAGTCAGAGTCCAAAACTATGTCTCCCTGATTGCCGCGGCGCTGATTATTGCTTGAATCGGCGAGGTCTGGTATGAAGGGCAAACCTTGTGAGCAGGAGTCGGGCTTTCACCTGAGCCCGAAGCCGCTGCTGTCGAGCCACATCGAACCACCTCGTTACTCTTTTTGCCTCTCTAATACAAGTCGCCTGATAGCATTCTGTAATAGGGGGCAGCCGGCTAAGTGCTCTCCGCTGGAGCTGTCACTTATTACATTGGTATGGACACCGCCCAGGGGCCCATCCATCTCACGTACGTCCGCCCCGTCGAATGCGTGACGGAATGCACCACATCAGTGGCGAGATTCACGGCTTCGAGCCACTCGAACATGTGCAGTTCTCCGGCAGGCTTCGTTACTTCAGTGACCGTTCTCCCTCGGACGTGATGGCGTGCAAGAAACCCTCTTCGCTTGCTGGTGCTCGTTCATTGACTGGCCAGTCTGCCGGTTGAAACGGCCCTGTGTTGCCGGGGGAAAAAGACAGACATCAACAAACATGGTTGTGATTGGATCACGTATCATGCCCGATACATTGCTCACCGAGACCTGCAGCCAATCAAGTCAAAGCCGGGCCATTACTTGCAATAGCAGCGCTGGAGACATCGCCACGTTTGTCGTCTCCTGTTGAAATGGTGCGAAACTGCTCCGTATGCGTTGCGCCACTGAAGGGTATCACAGACGACGGTGCGGCAGCCAAGGGCGGATCCGGTATTATCAAGGAACCCGAAGCCAGGATCACACCAAGCCGCGGAGAGTACGATAATATTCGATTGAACCGCCAAGCATCCTTGTTAGCTGATAATTTCGTGTCAGCCAAGCAGCCAAGCCTCTGCACAATTGCGCATGTTTCTGGAGCTCTCTCCAAAGTCCCCGGTCGCTTTGACGACAGAAGCTGTCGCGAGCCCCAATATCGCGACCGTCGACCGTGGACGCGCGAGGGTTTCGCCCAGGGACTTTACCCTGCTCCATTTCCGGCGCGGGCCTGCACAAGATCGTTGCACTTCTTTGGAGGGGGGGATGGCCGGGTCGTGACCAGGCCTTCACCCCAACCTGCGCGCAAACCGGCCTCTGGTTCATGCCCAGCAGCCTCATCGAAACGCATCCGGTCCCCCAAGCGGCACGATCAGCTTACAACAAATCCGATTATTCGCCATTTGTCCCATCCCCTAACCGCGCTTCTCTTGCACCATCGAAGGCTGGGCGAATGGTAGTATCTGGGCTAGCAGAAGACTGGCATCAGCGGTTGGAAGCACGGACGCAGGCCCAAAGCAGAGACTTGCATCGGGATGTGTGAGCTGATGGCTGGAGCCGGATCCCGGAAGCTAGATGCCACCATTCTACCCGCTAGTGTCCTCAGAGCTGCAAGCAGCCTCACTGGAGCCGCCACGACCAGCCAGTTAGAGCAGGGCAGCTGCCCGAGGCAACTTCGGTCCATTTGTTAGTAGGCACAGTGAGGCGGTCTTGTCGTTTCATTGGGGGAGGGGAGGGGGGGGGGGGCCAGGCCCAAGGCCATTGTTAAGGGGG